>JAXQQM020066476.1:0-69364 GCA_034641835.2 Pinus albicaulis
TAGTGTTAAACACCATGTTGAACACACACATGGTGTATGAGGAAGAATAGCACACACACACAAGAGACTCAACACAATGAAGGATAAGCGTGAGGCTTTTTGTTTTTTCCATTATACAAAGATGTACATTTATAGTACGATGGTGTGACTCTTGGTTTCACATTCCAAGGTCACTTGGACTCCATTGTGACTTTTCGCATTCCACACCTACCCATGTAGGATTAGGTGTTCCAACATCCCCCCTTAATCCGAAGGGGTATGTGTGAGTCCAAGAAGAGAGTTGTAATGCAAATCTGCAAAGTATGCATGGCAGCACTTCGACTGAATCAACTCTTCGAAATGTTGGAAAAAAGAGGTGGTTTTAGGATGACCACAAACACTGAAACGCAAAACTTGTTGCAGTTCCCGGAACTCTTCCAAAACTGGCAAGAAGCTGAAAGCTTCTGCTAGAGGAATTGTCCCTCATAAAAAAGGGAGACCTTCAACCTAAAAGAAGGGAGGTCTACTACCTGTGATGGTTTTAGGATTACCAACAACTCTGGAATGCTTTGAAGCATTTCCTGGAACTCAACCAATGCTGGCAAGAAGCTGAAGGCTACTAAGCTGAAGGCTTCTACTAGAGGAAGTGTTCCTCATATGAAAGGGAGACCTTCGACCTAAAAGAAGGTAGGTCTACTACCTTTGACGGTTTTAGGTTATCCACCAACCAAAGATGATGGTTTTAGGTTATCCACCAACCGAAGGCATGCTCATGGGAATCCATGTCTCTAGCTACATCTCTGAATTTGGAATGACGAATTGTGGCTCAGGCTCGCTTGAACTGTTGTATCTCTGGCTACAATTTTGAACATGGAATGAGAGATTGTGGCTCAGGCTTGCTTGATCTGTCGTCGAAGCTTGTACATGACCACCATTTTCCCCCCTGTCAGGGACAAGGTGAAATGATGGTGAAAACTCAACTGCAAGTTTGTTCAATATCCGTGAACATGTTCTGACATGCAACTTAAACATCTTCTTGGCTGTTGATGCCCATTGCCAAGAAGCGATCCATCCAAGATGAATCTTTGTTCTTGCAGGAGGCTTGTTTCTGAAGCATCTGTCTAAAGAATGAGTGTGCCGACCATAGTGCTTGCATGGATGAAGATCAAAACAGTGATATTTCATATGGCCAACTCGATCACAGTGTTGGCATTTTACAATTTGTTGTTGTTGTTGTGGAGCAGAATCTGGAATAGCTGCAGGTGAATTGTCATAAAGAAATCTGGCACTCTGAAATATGATGGGCTTGGTGTATTCTGGAATATGAAAAGACACATCCTTGTCATATCCAAGACCAATTCTGTGCTTTTTGTGGACAAGCTCTTCCCAAGGTCTGATGATGGGCTTGAGAAGTGCAGGCTGAGCTGCTGCATCTACATGAACATCTGCTCTAGTACAAGGAACTGAATGGGAATCAATTGGAACTTTATCTTCTTTCTTCTAATGAGAGTCCTTCACAATCTTCTGAACAGAAACAGGTTCAGAATGGTGACTCTTTTGTTGAAGTTCGTCTTACTGAAGCTGAGATTCCAACTGCAAAAACTCAATCTTTTCATGTGCATCTTGCAAACAACTCTGAATGTTACAAAGAGCATGCTTGCTCATTTTTATCACATCATCAACATTTGAATGAATGAGGTTATTCAACAACACTAATACCTCATTGATTTTATCCATTTCAACAACTTAGGCTCAAAAATGAAAGGGTGTCGGCTTCAACCGAAAATGCACCCGTTTACAATGTGATTCAACAAGAAATACAAATGACTCTAAAGAATTTCCAACTATGGAAATCTCAAAGTACAAAATCTGATCCTCAAATGATGGAGGGCAATCAATAACGACTTACATCAACAACTCAAATTCATTGATTCCAACTATGAATGAAGAGGAAAATTCCTCTCAAAATACAATGTTAGCTCAATACAATATTCCTGCAAAATATGTGCAGCTGAAAATACTTGTGCAAGAGGCCTTTAAGGCAGCTGAATTTTCCTTCGAAGAGTTGTTTTGCACCAATAACAACTCATCTTCAAATGTCAATTTCTTCAAAAAATCACCCTTATGTCAATGCCACAAATCACACAATGTCAAATCTGAAATTTTCTCTATGTATACTGTCCATTCAATGATATGTCATTTCCTTCATTTTCTTCAATTGCTGTTTATATCCTTTCTTTCCTCTCTTTCTCTCTCTCTGCTCTTTTTTTTTTTTAATTAATTAAAAATTAATTAAAAAAATTAATCAAAAATGGGAATGGGATTATAATAGGGGTTATTAAAAAGGGAAAGGAGGTAATTTAATTGAAAAGGAAGGGGGAATTTAAAAGGGGTGGGAGAGTAGGGATAATTTTATTTTATTTTATTTTTTATTTTTTTAATTATAAAAAAATAGATTAATTAAAATTGGGAATATATTAAAATGGGGGTGGGAAATTATTTAGAAATATGGGAATTTTTTAAAAATTCGAATTTAAAATAGGGGGAAGTATTTTAAAAGAGAGGTGGTATTGTAAAAGAGGGTAGGGGAATTTTAATAGGGGGAAGGGATTTTAAAAATAAGAATTAAGAAAATCGAAATGTGATGGGGAGTAGAGTCGAATGTGAGTATGCGTGTTGAGGCGGGTGGAGGGTTGTATAATGGAGCTGGCTGGGTTTGGGAATGAGGGTCGAAAGACCAAATGGGTTGTGTATCGCAAGGAGGCTGCCGAGAGTGTGAGTGTGAAGTGGTGGACGGAGGTATTATATGAGCGGTGGACGGAGGTAGTGTGAGCGCTTGTTGTAATGCAAGGTAGTGGGCCGGCGGTGAGAACACTGTGGAGTTGGGGAGTGCAGCATAAGGGGGTTGGGGAGAGCGTGGAAGGGAGAGCCGACGGGCGGGTAGGGGAGTGTAATGGGTGGTGAGGGCTGTGGGAAAGTTAGGTTGGGGATGGTTGAGTTGTGAGGGGTCGTTGGGAAATGTAGATCCGTGGAGTGATAAGGGTTGCAGTGGGTGCCGGAGTTGAGGAAGCATAAGGTTTAGCGCAGGTGCAGAGTGGGAAATGGGACGGTAGAGGAATGAAGTTGCAGGGGGCCGAAGGGCCGAGTTGAGAAAATATATTTATATATATATTTTTATTATTATTATTTTTATTTATTTATTTATTTAATTTTTTTATTCAAACAGCAGAGAGTAGAGAAATTAACTTTAAAACAGCAGTAGAACTTCTTCTAAATACACCGCAGAATGGAAAAAATGCAGAGATGAGGGCAACAGTAGAATTTTCCGAGCAGCAGAGAATGAGAATGCAGAATTTTCCAAAATATTTCAACAGTAAAACCCAAAAAATTTTCCAATAGCCCAGCAGCGGAAGAACCTAAAATTTAGAGAACTTAGAAATCTCAAAAATTTCTTCAAAAACCCTCTTTAAACTATTTTCCAGCAGCTTAAAAATGTAGAATTTAAAATGCAGAGATAAAATCAGAATTTAGAAAACCTTTAGATGTGCTTCTTCAATACCACTGATGCTCTTCTTCAAAGTCAATTTTTGAATGCTACCACGGATTTTGAATGCTGCTCCTCTTCAAAACACTTCTGAATGGCGGCAAAAACACTGCTGCAGAAAGTCTCTAAATGCTGCAAAATTGTCAAGAATTTTGCAGATATGCACAGGCCATAAACACAAATGGCTCACTCAATGTGGAGCAGGGCCAACAATCACCTGCTCTGATACCATGTTAAACACTATGTTGAACACACACATGGTGTATGAGGAAGAATAACACACACACACAAGAGACTCAACAGAATGAAGAATAAGCGTGAGGCTTTTTGTTTTTTCCATTATACAAAGATGTACATTTATAGTACAATGGTGTGACTCTTGGTTTCACATTCCAAGGTCACTTGGACTCCATTGTGACTTTTGGCATTCCACACCTACCCATGACTTTAACAATGAAAATTTTGTGTATTAATATGTAAGATTAAATTTTTGACATGAGAGGTAAACTCATGTTTACTATATTTAAATTTTAGTTCTTGCAACATTATGTAAACTAAAAGGAGGTCTTATGTGCATGTGTAAAATGTTGATTACATATTTTTATGGACCATAAGTGAAACAAATGGGCTTACATGGATGCATGAGAGGTTTTAATTTTTTCTTCATGGATAATGGAAGAGTTTTGACTGTCTTTTCAATGGCAATTATAAATAAAATTTGAATTAATATTTTATGGCTAAGAATGAAAAGATAAATAGTGTGATGGTGATTAAGAGACATTTGTTTGACTTTCTAATAGACTTGGGGATGCATTTTGCTTTCCTATTTAGATTATTTAAAATAAATATTTATTTTTATGTATTTATAAATAAATTATTCAAAGTAGACATGTATTTATCATTGTAAACATGGTGAATCAGCTAGGAGAAATGTGAAAACATGAATTTTAGTGACTATCTCATGATAAGTATGTGGAAAAAATAATATTTCTTGAGTTCTTAATTAAGAAATGATCAAATATATTAATATTATTTGTCAAAAATCTAATTTAGTATGATTTTTTACTATTTAACTCATATTTATTATTAAAAAAAGAAGAAGATAAATTTAAACCACAGTAGAAAATAAATAACCAAAATGTTATATCTTTATTACTAGAACTACCAATAGAGAAAATCCTCAACTACAAGTAACTTCACATGCCTTATTTTACATTTCTTCCCCATCTTGAGAGAGACAATTTAGAATTTAAATTGGTAAGAATTACTATAAATATGAAATTTAAATTGCTTGAAACTCGCATAAATTTAGTGATAAATTAAATGTTATTAAAAAAAAAAAAAATTTAAGTTATATTAAATCTAAATTAATTATAAAAAAAATATGAATTAAGTTTTATAAATTTAACAATAGATTGAATTTTATAAACTAGTATAGATCCATCTTAACAACGGATTTACCAAGAGCCGAGAGGGATCGAATCTCATTATATGAAAATCTTTTTTTAGAATCAAAAACTTGAAAAAAGATGTACATGTCAAAAGATTTAATATTTTTTAGTGCTTTATAAATCTGCAATTAAGATGGATCTGTTTTGGTGTTGTTTCCGGATCCATCGCATTAAATGTATTGTTATATGAATGTTAATATGGGTCTATAGTAGTTTTATATCTCTATATATAGACCATGTGTAATTTTTCATTGTTTAATTGTATTTTTGAATAATTTATTATTATTATTATTATTAAAAATTGAATAAGGTACACATTTTCGTCTTATTAAGAACTAACTAAATTATTTACTTTAATTGTTTTTTCCTTGTGAGTATTCAAATGTTTTACTAATTAAGTTAGAATGAATATGTATGAACTATATAAGCAATAGAAAAATATTTATGGTAATTTTACAATTATAGTTTCAACCATATTAAAATTTGTAATTTATAAAAATATATTTATATTTTTTTAAAGTCGTTTTGCATGTAATTACATATATAAAATTTTGATATAAGTTCACCAATACATAATATATAATAAATATCATTTCATAAAAATAAACATCATGATGACAACCATCTAACAAACATAAGCATCATCTAAAATACATATTGAAATTAGCTAACATAATCTTATTACATGCACCTGTAAATTTTAACCCTCTACAGAAATTACCTGCAAAACATTCTTAAAATAGAAAAAATAAACATAGGTGAGAACATAAAACAAATATACACAGATATTTTCCCATGGATCCAAAAACCGGGACTACTAGATTGATTTTTAATTATATTCATTTCAATGTTACAATACATATATATACATGTTGAAGCATTCATAAACCTCAGTCCATAAACCTGGATTAGAACATGACCGTAGTTCCCTTGAACAAATCTACAAAATACCATGGGAAGAAAACCATCATGCCTAAAACCATGTGCAAATCTGATGAACAAAACCATCGGTAGGTTTGCCCACCATATGTGGGTCTACCCCCCATCCTTGGGTCCAACCAACTATTATCGGGTCCGCATAAAAAGATAATCTTTGGCCGTTGCCCTGGACCCCGTGTAGGGGGGATGTCACCCCCTTGTAAATCTCCCAACAAGGGGCATGTCACCCGAATAAGCGTACAACACGTGTTACTAGTCTTGGAAAAAATATAACACACACCTAATATTCTCCCACTTGTTGTTTTCTTTCCACACAGGGGTCACAAGAGAGCTTAGTCATTGATCCACCTCTGCAATGTCCATTGTTTCTCTATATCAATAAACTTCTTAGTGATCACAAACTTCATCAATGCATCAAAAAAATTCTTCAAAATTTCCACCTTTACCATCCGCAAACTTTTTTGTCCTCAACCATATCCCTCCCAAAGTGACATTGAACATAAATGTGCTTTTTCTTTGAATGATAAGTAGGGTTCTTCACCAAGAAAATTTCACTTTGGTTGTCACGGCCTATCCTTATAACTAGTTGTACCAACCCCATACTTGAACACAATCTCTACAACCAAACTTCTTCCTTTATTGCATTAGTGGCATCAATGTATTTAACCTATGTAGTTGAAAGTGCCACTACAAACTGTATCTTGCTCATCCAACTAACTGCTCCTACAAATAGGTTACACATACCAATTTGTAGATCTTCTCTAATCCAGATCCCCAACCCAGTCTGCATAAACAAAGCCATGAATGTCCAAAAATCTGTACAATCCTAGTCTTCCTTGGTATCACAGACCATAATCACTAGTGCCATGCAAATACCTGAAAAATTTGCTTCATTGTTGTCCAATGCTCCTTCCCTGGTTTTGACATAAACGTTCTCAATACTCCCATTTCATGTGAAATTTCTATTCTAGTAGAAACCATTGCATACATTAGGCTACCAGCTACACTTATATATGGAACACGGGACATGTCCTCTTCCTCTTCTTATGTCTTGGGACATTTTTCAGCAGATAATTTTACACCTACTGGAATAGGAACCTTCACTAGTTTACTATCTTGCATATTAAATCTATGCAATATTGTCTCAATTTAATTCCTCTAGTTTAACCAGACCTTCCTCTTTGCCCAATCTTGTTTAATTTCCATGCCCAAAATATATTTTGTAGCACCAAGATCCTTCATTTCGAATTTGGAGGACAATTGGGTCTTCAAATACTAGATAATTTCTTTGTTATCTCCAATCAACAACATATCATCCCCATACAAGACCAAATAGATAACACGGTCACCAATTAATTTAAAATACACACAGTGATCCTCTTTGCTTCTTGTGAAGCCAAGTCCCCATATATATATGTATCAAATTTCTGATACCACATCCTTGGTGATTGTTTTAACCCATACATGGAATTGTTAACCTACATACGAGTTATTTCTTACCCTTCACTGCAAAGCCTTCTGGTTACTTCATATAGATATCTTCTTCTAAATCCCCATAAATAAATTATATCTTCACATCCATTTGTTCTACCTCAAAATTAAAAGCAGTAAAAATATATAAAAGTAATCTAATAGAAGTTATCTTGGAAGCAGGAGAAAATATATCACCAAAATCAATTCTGGACAGTTGGGATTAACCTTTTTCTACCAACTGAGTTTTTTATTTATCCACCTTGCCTTCTGCATTCATCTTCTTCTTAAACACCAATTTGCAGCCAATGGGTTTCCTTCTAGTCGACAACTCCACCAGATCCCAATCCTCATTTTTGTCCAAAGATGACATTTCATCAACCATGGCCTCTTTTTATAGTTTTCCATCCTCTGAATCCACTACCTCCAAGACAATTTTTGGATCATCATCAGTAATAGATAAAGAAAATTTTGAATAGAAGGCAAATAGAAAATACCTCTCTTGTCTCCTTCTCTCTCGAACTCATCTTCTCAAAATTGGATTTTACGGCTCTTCTTCTTATGATTCATGTTCTTTTATAGATTTTGATTCTTCCTCCTTCAGTTAAAACTCTATATTTCTAGGTTCCTTTGGTAGGACTTCTTGTTTAATGGCATCCTTGATCAAGTGATCATGTCCAAGTGGAAAAAAATGCTTAAAATTGGAACTGCTCAGAATTGGTTGCAACCTAAACGACCGAATAGGCCTCATCGCTGTGATTATGGTGCCATGAACGGGACTCAAATCTGATGTTGTATGTGAAATATATTGAAGTTTTAAAATGCTCAATAACCTTCAAAACAAGAATTTTGAACACAAAAAAATTTATTATTTCAAAAAAATATTATGGACAATTTCATTTTTTTATATGTTTTTGAGGGCCAATTACATGGTGCCATGTGACCTGCCCGGAGGCTACCATGTGGCCCCAGACCCAAGATTCAAATTTTGGTTAAAAAAGCATTTGGTGAGCAGACCCAACCTGACCTGAACGCAGTCAGGTCACGCTGAATGCATTTGGGTCGGGCCCTCGTGCAACAGTGAACATATTCAGGTCATTTAAACAGGCGGAGGTCGACCTGACCTGAACGATTATGGGTCAGTTGCAACAGGCGAGTTGTTAAACAGTTGAACGAGTGGAGTTATAAGGTTAAGCCCTCAGGGCTTAAGTTCAGAACGCTCCACAACCAGACGCAAAACCAAGGGCTAAGCCCCTTTCAAACGATGGTAAAATATGGTTAAGCCCTTGGGTGCTAGCTCGTTAGCCAAGTGACATGGGGGCTATGACCATGGGCACAGGCTACGACTTAACTGCCAGCACTAAACTGCCTCTGGTTTTCTCGCATGTGAACGTGCCACCACTGATAGTTAAATTTAATGCTGCCCCCAAATTTAGAGCACGGTTCTGACGAATTCGGCCTTCCGCCATTTCTAGCATGCCTAACTGGAGTTCATCCAGATTTGGTGGGGTTTCTAAGGGACATTGAGCAGAAAATTGTGGAGGTCATAACTTCTCCAATATTGAACCAATTTGGACGAAATTTTGGTCAATTTGGGTATTCTGAGCATTATGGAGAGGTTGGGACAGGTTGCAGAGCTAACAGAGGTGTTCTTCAGACATTTTTGCTTCAGGGAAGCTTGGAGAGCCATCAAGGCCATGAGGAGAATGGAGCTGCATTGGGCTATACTTCATTGTTTGAGGTGAAATAAAATCCATTCTTAGCTTATTTTTGTCTTCTGAATTCAATTTCATAGTTGTTTGTTAGGTCCCTATATTACTAGTATAGTCCCTTATTGTTGTTATTGTAACCCCCTTATTGTTATTATTGTACCCCTATAACCCCCATATTTTTATTATTGTGCCCTTAAATTATTATTGTTAGGTCGGCTAGGATTACATTGTGGCCACACTAGGATTACATTATGGCCCCATGGACACCAATATATAGAAAGGAGGTTTTGTAATTTGAATCATCGAAGAATTGTTCATTCATGTAATGTATTGGAGGTGTCCCCCTCGAATTGGCTTATTTCTAAGGCGTTGATATCTCTTTTCTTCTATTTTTGGAGCTGGTTTCACAACATTTGGTATCAGAGCTTTGGATTCTAGGGTTTTTTTGCTCCAAACAGGTCATCATGGAATTTTCGCTATTACTTTTTTTCTACGAAGTTTAAGAAGCTGAAACTTTTAGGGTACGAAGAAGAAATCCTGAGGAACATCATCAAAAAATTTCAGAACTTTGTTCACAATATTTTTGGAGATATGATCTGTGGAAGTTAGGTCTCTTTGCAGGCTCCTCAATTTAATCTAAACAATTCATCGTGGAATTTGCACTATAACTGTTTTTCTACGAAGGTTCAAAATCTAAAATTGTCAGGGTGCGAAGCTGAAATCCTAAGGAAAATTGTAAAAAAAAATCAGATCTTGTTTCACAACATGTTTGGAGATATGATCTGTGGAAGGTAGTGCTTTTTCAGGCTCCTAAATTTCATCTCAAAGAGGTGATTGTGGGAAAATTTTCATAACTCTCTCTCTGAGCATCGGATTGGAGTGCTGTAAAAATTAGTTGCAAGTATACGGATGGTAGTTTCTTTTATATCAATTTCAGAGCTAAAATATGAAACAGTGACATGTGGTAAGTCGTACAAGTTCACTCTACTGAACCAGTCCATAATTAGGTCATTGTGGGAGATTGGACATAACTTTGCCTTGGAGAATCCAAATCAAGTTAGACCTATGAAATTTGAAAGATAATTCAGAAGGATACCTCAGTGCCCAATTTCAGATATTTAAGAGCTGCAATCAAAAATATAATCCAATTTCAATATCGAGCTCCTTAAAAGCAAGAAAAAGGTGTGTTTTTTTTATGAATTGCATAAGTCTTGTTTGAAGAATCAATTTGAATTGATTCCAAGGGCATATTGTATAATATATATCAGTATTGAGTTAAAAAAAATGCCCCATAAAAATAATTCAACACCCATTAAGCCTTCAGAAGGCTCTACTATGACTCATGAAGATGAAGAATTGCAACATGATCTATCAAAATTACAAGAGCAAGTGCACCAAATTTCGCTATCGCAAAGAGCAACAAAAAATGAAATGGATGTTTTCAAGAAAGGCGTGGAAGCGAAGATGGATGGTTTGAAGAAACGTGTGGAATCTAAGATAGATGGCATGGAATCTAATATGGATGACATGGAAGCTAAGATTGATGAAAAAATGATAGACAACATGGAAAACATGAAGAATGATCTAAAAGCAGACATGGAAGGTTTGACAAAGTTGATACAAGAAATTTTTCCTAATGGTGAAACGATAGTAGAGGAAACTCATGATGAGAAAAAAATAAATGTTAATCGTGACTTCATAAACTCTAATTTTAGCGGGAAGAACCACCATATTCAAAAAATGGATATGAGGAAGTTTGATGGAAAGGATCCTGTCACATGGATACTACATATGGAGCAATATTTTGATCTCCATAATGTGCAAAACACACAAAAGGTACACATTGCAACTTTACATTTAGAAAAAAATACATTTGTATGGTATCGATGGCTTTGCTCCCGTAAAAAAATTGTCACTTGGTCAATTTTTACAAAGGAAATGATAGCACATTATGAGGATACAAAGAGCAACACCTTCTTTAGCCAATTGATAAACCTCAAACAAAAGGGTTTAGTGGGGGAGCACATTGAGGACTTCCAAAAATTGAATATAAGGGTAACTGATATTCCAAAGGAACACAGGATTGATCTCTTCATAGGTACTCTAAAGGATAACATCCAACATGAAGTTCGTGTTTTGGAACCTGATTCATTGGAGAAGGCATTCGGGTTGGCAAGAAAAGTTGAATGTAAAATTATGGCGACAAGGAAGCCTACCACTCAATTCTATAAAGAAGGAAGTGTTGCTACGTCTAGATTTCCACAACCTACAAGGTTGACACCACAACAATTGGAAGAAAAAAGAGCAAAAGGGCTTTGCTACAGTTGTGATGGCAAATACACTAAAGGTCATAAGTGTGCTGAGAAGAAATTATTTTACATAGATTGTGAAGAGGAAGAAGAAAATGAACAAGAAGAGGATATACACCAGGAACCATCCCTAGAAGAGGAAGAAATGAGTTTGACCATATCGTGTAATACATTAGCAGGAATTACCACTCCTCAAACTCTCAAGATAGAAGGACATATCAAGAAGAAAAAGGTAATAGTGTTGATTGATTCAAGTAGCACCCATAATTTTATTCATTGTAAGGTAGCCAAGGAATTGAATTGTTTCCTATACCCAGCACCATAATGCCAAGTGATGGTTGCAAATGGAGGAACCATAAATTGCTCTGGAAAATTCCATAATATCAAGATAACCATGGGGGAATATGTATTGAATATTCTAATGCTTTCCATTCCTATGGGAGGTGCTGATGTTGTACTAGGAGTACAATGGTTACAATATTTGGGGACGGTAGCTTTTAATTTTCAAGAAATTTTCTTGAATTTTTTTTCAGAAGGAAAGGAATTCAAACTACGGGGTATTGCAGGGAAGCTAGGAAAGATAATAAGCTCTAATGTCATGACAAGGCTTCTAAAGAAATAAAAACGAGGCATAATTGCACAATTATGCTCACTAGAAGTTCCAACATCAAAATCATCTATTGTTGCAGATCTCCAACAAGTCTTGGACAATCATTCCAAGGTTTTTGAAACTCCCAAAGGACTCCCATCTATTCGTGATCATGATCATGCTATTCATTTGATTCCAGGAAGTGTTCCTCCAAACATCAGGCCTTATAGATATCCTTATATCCAAAAGAGAGAAATTGAACGTATGATTACAGAAATGTTAGAGGCAGGTATAATTCAACCTAGTCAAAGTTATTTCTCTGCTCTTGTAGTATTGATACACAAGAAGGATGGATCATGGCGCATGTGTCTGGATTATAGGGAGCTGAATAAGCTCACCATTAAAGATAAATTTCCCATTCCTATGATTGATGAATTATTGGATGAATTACATGGAGCAATTTATTTTACCAAGTTGGATCTTCGTTCAGGATATCATCAAATTAGAATGAAGACTGAAGATATTCCAAAAACGGCATTTCAAACTCATGAGGGTCATTATGAATTTTTGGTCATGCCTTTTGGCCTTACCAATGCACCTTCTACATTTCAAGGGTTGATGAATTCCATTTTCAAACCCTTCCTTAGAAAATTTGTGCTAGTATTTTTTGATGATATACAAATCTACAGCAGGTCTTGGAAGGATCATGTTGAACATGTTAACAAGGTGATCAAACTATTGAAGGAGAAACAATTATATGAAAAAACATCCAAATGTTTCTTTGGAGTACAAGAGTTGGAATATCTAGGTCATATTTTATCTCACGAGGGTGTTAAGGTAGACCCTAACAAAATTAAAGCCATTAAGGAATGGAAAGTCCCCACAACCATAAAGCAGTTGCGAGGATTTCTTGGGTTAATAGGGTATTATCGCAAGTTTGTTAAGAATTATGGGAGAATAGCAGCACCTCTAACAACATTATTGAAGAAAGATGCATTTTCATGGACTCCTGAAGCAACTAAGGCCTTTGAACATCTTAGAGAGGCAATGTGCCTAGCACCGGTCTTAGCTACGCCAGACTTCACAAAAACCTTTATTGTGGAATGTGATGCCTCAGGAAATGGAATTGGTGCTGTTTTAATGCAGGAAGGAAGACCCATTACTTTTGAAAGTCATCCAATCAAAGGAAAGTATTTACAGAAACCTATTTATGAGAAGGAAATGTTAGCAATACTGCATGCACTAAAGAAATGGCGAACTTACCTAATGGGAAGACACTTCAAGGTAAACACTGATCATGATAGTCTTAAACACTTTTTGGAACAAATACTATCTTCAAAAGAGCAGCAAAAATGGGTCACAAAGATGTTGGGTTATGACTTTGAAATAATCTAAAAAAAAGGGAAGCTTAATGTTGTTGCAGATGCACTCTCAAGAAATAATGAAGAGGTGGAAGCATTGCTTTGTGCCATTTCTATTATCCAACCAGATTGGATAACCGAAGCAAGAGATGAATGGAAGAAGGACAGAGAAGTATGGGCACTCATTCAAAATTTGTAGCAATATCCTAGTACATATTATACATTTAGTTGGAAAAATGATTCTTTATGGTACAAATATCGCTTATATCTTTGTAAGAATTCCCAACTAAAACAAAAGATTCTTTTGGAATTGCACACTTCTCCTTTAGGAGGACACTCGGGATTTTTAAAAACTTACCACAGGGTGAAGAAAGAATTTTTTTGGGATGGCCTTAAATCTGATATTCAAAAGTTTGTGGCGGAATGTTTGGTTTTCTAGAAAAATAAAGCTGAGACAATTAAGACCCCGGGTCTTCTACAACCTTTATCCATTCCAAGTCAACGTTGGGAGGAGATTTCAATGGATTTTATCACAGGTTTACCTAAGTCCGAAGGAAAGAGTGTCATCATGGTAGTAGTTGATAGACTTACCAAGTATGCACACTTTTGTGCATTATCTCATCCATTTAAAGCAAGTACAGTTGCTACTACATTTATGGACACAATTCAAAAGTTACATGGAAACCCAAGGGTTATTGTGAGCGACAGAGATCCCATTTTTACTGGAAATTTTTGGACGGAGTTATTTTCTTGTTTGGGTACTCAATTAGCTCATAGCTCATCTTATCATCCTCAATCTGATGGTCAAATTGAGATAGTAAATAAATGTTTGGAAGGATATCTTCGTTGTTTTATATCTGATAAACAAACATAATGGGTCAAGTGGTTTTAGACTTGTTGAATGGTGGTATAACACTTCCTTCCATACTGCAGCAAAAATGACCCCATTTATGGCACTTTATGGATATCATCCACCATCCATCACATCATCTTTAAGAGAAAATTTGAAGGTTCAAGCAGTGGAATATCACATTGAGCATCAACAAGAAGTTATCCAACTCTTAAAGGATAACCTAAATTTGGCACAAAATTGAATGAAACAACAGGTAGATCAACATCGCAGTGAGAGAAGTTTTGATGTAGGAGACTGGGTATTTTTATGGCTACAACCATACAAAAAAATGTCCCTCAATCAAGCTAATAAGGATAATAAATTATCACCAAAGTAATATGGTCCTTAAAAGGTGTTGCAAAATATTGGTACTATGGCATACAAATTGGAGCTTCCTGCTTCTTCACGAATGCATCCAGTTTTCCATGTTTCATGCTTAAAGAAGCTTATAGGTGAAAATATTCCAGTTCAAACAATATTGCCAGAACTTGATGAGGAAGGGAAAATCATATTGGAACTTGAAGTAGTTACGGAAACAAGAACTCGACAACTACGAAATCGATCAATTTCAGAGTATCTCATCAAGTGGAAGAACTTACCCACTAAAGATTCTACATGGGAGGATGAGAATTTTATACAGAAGCACCCAGAGCTACTCAAGCGTTGAGAACAACACTTTTTTGAAGGAGAGGGGCATGTTAGGTCCCTATATTACTAGTATAGTCCCTTATTGTTGTTAGTGTAACCCCCTTATTGTTATTATTGTACCCCTATAACCCCCATATTGTTATTATTGTGCCCTTAAAGTATTATTGTTAGGTCGGTTAGGATTACATTGTGGCCTCACTAGGATTACATTATGGCCCCATGGACTCCTATATATAGAAAGGAGGTTTTGTAATTTGAATCATCGAAGAATTGTTCATTCATGTAATGTATTGGAGGTTTCTCCCTCGAATTGGCTTATTTCTAAGGAGTTGATATCTCTTTTCTTCTATTTTTGGAGCTGGTTTCACAACATTGTTTCTGCCTGTTTAGGCATATTTCTCACTGTAAAACCAATTTCAACAAATTAATAGAGTAAGGAAATGCCCATTGGGAGCCTTTGACCCGACAGATGTAGCCCAGGAGGGGTGAAATACCTCATCATGTTGTTGTATTGTTATGGTGAAATTTTGCTGTTATGTATTTCTGATTTAAGATGTTAAATAGTAATTTTAATTAACATTCCCTCTCACATAAACTTAGAAACAGTTACCAAAAACACTTTGTTTAAATTGCAAGAAATGTAAACACTTTGCACACTTAATTAAATGAAAATGGATACTTTGAACAAAAGATACAAATAGTTTCATTTTCAGATCAGACGGTATCATAGCTAAGGATTTGAGCCTTAGAAGCTATAGTTTTACTTAGCATTTGTTTTGTGCAAAGATATAGTTGATTGTTTGCAAGTTTTGATGCTTACTAGGCTAAAACTCAAGAGAGGTGAAGGACACTTGGTTAGTGCACAAATTAATCCTCTACCAAGAAAGAAATGATAGGCTTGTTGGAGAAGGGTCTAAAAAACAGAAAGAAGGAGAGGGTTCTTCAGGAGGAAATAAAAGTGATGACAAGTCAAAGAAAGGACACAGAGGAAATGGTGATCCACCATCCCCATCTTCATCCTCTTCCTCTACATCGTCATCCTCAACTTCGGTGAATCAATCTCACAAGTATAAAACCACTGGTAAAAGTCCATTTTGAAAACTTGATGTTAAATTTGAGTTGCCTATGTTTAATGGTGAAGTCAATGCAGAGAAACTTGACATATGGATAAGACAACATTTAAAACCAAACAGGGACTCTTTGAGTGGTTTGTTATCTCGTTTGGTTTATGCAATGCACTTGCAACTTTCATGCGGGTAATGGATGATGGCTTACGTCCTTTTCTTGATGATTTCATTATTGTCTACTTAGATGACATCTTAATTTTCAGCAAGACTAGAGAAGAGCATGTCATGCATGTGAAGAAAGTACTTGATATTTTGAAGAAAAATCAGTTGTTTCTTAAAATGTCAAAGTGTGAATTTGGAAAGACTTATTTGGTTTATTTGGGACACATAGTAGGAGGAGGTGCTTTGAGAATTTATCCTTCTAAGGTAGAAGCCATTGTGAATTTGCCTACTCCCAAATCCATTATAGAGGTAAGAATTTTTTTGGGAGCAGCTCAGTATTAGAGGAAGTTTATTTTTAACTTCTCTAACATAGCAGCTCCTATGCATGCAGTGACAAGTGTGAAGTGTGCTTTCCAATGGGGAGGCAAGCAAAAAAAATATTTCAAGTCTTTAAAAGAGAAGATAAGTTCAGCTCCAGTCCTTGCATTACCAGACTTGAGACAACCATTCAATATTCAGACCGATGCTAGTGATTACGCCATGGGTGCAGTTCTCCTACAGCATGGTAAGCCTATCGCATTTCATTCTGAGACATTTAATGGTGCTATTGTGAATTATCCTACATATGATAAGGAGTTGTATGCATTGGTACAAAGCATCAAAAAGTGGAAATGCTATTTGATGGGAAAATAAATAGTTGTTCATACTGACCATCAGCCTTTACAGTACTTGCAGTTGCAAATTAAATTACAGTAGTCACGACATTTCAGATGGATGGGTTTCCTAAAAAAATTTCACTTGGTAATAAGGTACAAGAAAGGTATTTTCAATAAAGTCGTTGATATGCTTTCAAGGCCTATTATTAGTGCTACTACTTTACTTAAGAATGATTCTATTGTACATGAGAGCTACATATAACAATATGCATTAGATGTTGATTTTAAGGATGTGTATGCTAACTTGAGTGAAGGGAATCATGTTGACGAGAACGATTATAATTTACATAATACTTTTTTGTTTCACATGGGCAAGTTATGTATACCACAGGGGGAGAGACTAAGCATCATGAGAGAAGCTCATTCTTCTCTTATTGCTGGACATTTCGGGGTAAGCAAAACAGTGGCACATTTACAGAGGTATTGTTATTTACCTCGCATGGTAGATAGTGTTTCTTGTTTCATTAGAGGTTTTTAATTATGTGCTACAAGCAAGCCTAGCAATAGGAAGCTTGGTTTATATACGCCATTTCCGGTACCTTCTAGACCATGGAAAAGTGTTTCTATGGATTTTGTTGGAGGACTACCATTATCTAGAAAGCAGCATGATTATCTTTATGTAGTAGTTGATAGATTCAGCAAGATGTGTGTTCTTATGCCATGTAAGAAATATATAACTGTTGAAAAAACTACTGATTTATATTTTCAACATGTATGGGTTCATTATGGCTTGCCTACTTCTATTGTTAGTGACAGAGATTCCACATTTGTTGGGAATTTTTGGTATAATCTATGGAAGATGATGGACACCAAGTTGAAGAAGGGTGATGCTTTACATCCGCAAACAGATGGCCAAACATAGGTAGTGAACAAAACCATTGTACATATTTTGAGAGGTTATTGCAGCAAGCATCCCAAGCTTTGGGATGAGCACTTGCATTACATTCAACATGCTTACAACCGGGCCAAGCACTCTTCTACAAATACTTCACCTTTTGAAGCTTGCTTTGGGTATTTGCCTAAGTCACCTTTAGATTTCATTCTTGAGAAGGATGTTGCCATTGATGGGAATAGTAACATTGACAAAGCTCGCATGTTCATTGAAATAATTCATCTCATACATCAGCAGGTTCAAGAACAACTTGAAAAAAGTTAAGGCAAGTAC
Source organism: Pinus albicaulis (assembly GCA_034641835.2). Classification (NCBI taxonomy): domain Eukaryota; kingdom Viridiplantae; phylum Streptophyta; class Pinopsida; order Pinales; family Pinaceae; genus Pinus; species Pinus albicaulis. The sequence goes on from JAXQQM020066476.1 coordinate 18,005, forward strand.
AAGGAGAGGCATGACAAACACAGACTTGATCATAAGTTTCAAGAAGGAGATGAGGTATGGCTGCATATTAGTAAGGAAAGAATGCAAGGATAAGGTAAAAAGTTGAATCCTATTCATTATGGTCCATTCAAGATCCTTAAACAAGTTGGAAATAATGATTTTCAACTATATTTGCCTTCATATATGCAAATGTATTCCGTTGTGAATGTGAAAAATTTACGTTTGTATGAACCTCATTTAATTGCTGATTATGAAAGTGAAACTTAGCTACCATCCATAGAGGATTTCTCGCCATAATTTTTGGATGAGCTAAAAGAGGATGCTATCCTTGATAGAAGGACATGCACTTTGAGGAGGGGAAATGTTGATTATGTTCAGGTTGGTCTAAAAGGCAGAAAACCGAGTAAGGAAAAATGGATGTAGGTGGAAAAGGTGAGGGATCTGTACCCTCATCTTCTTAACAGGTAATTGAAGGCTTTTGGGGTCCAAAAGCTTCCCAATGGGGAGGTGTGATTAGGTGATCATGTCCAAGTGGAAAAAAATGCTCAAAATTGGAACTACTCAGAATTGGTTGCAACTTGAAAAACCAGATAGGCCTCGTCATTTCGATTTTGGCACCACAAACGGGACTCAAATCTGATGTCGTATGTGAAAGATATTGAAGTTTTAAAATGACCAATAACCTTCAAAACATGACTTTTGAACACCAAAAAAAATTGTCATTTCAAAAAAATATTATGGAAAATTTCATTTTTTTATATGTTTTTGAAGGCCAATTATAGGGTGCCACATGGCCTACCGAGAGGCTACCACGTGGCCCCAGACCCAAGGTTCAAAGTTTGCTTAAAAAAGCATTTGGTGGGCAGACCCGACCCGACCTGAACACAATCGAGTCACATTTAATGTGTTTGGGTCGGGCCCTCATGCAGCAGTGAACATATTCAGGTCATTTACACGAGCAGAGGTCAACTTGACCTGAATGAGTATGGGTCAGTTGCAACGGGCGAGTCATTAAACAGTTGAACAAGCAGAGTTATAAGGTTAAGCCCTCAGGGATTAAGGTCAGAATGATCCGCGACCAAATGTAGAACCAAGGGCTAAGCCCCTTTCAAATGGCGGTAAAATATGGTTAAGCCCTCAGGTGCTAGCCCCTTAGCCAAGTGACCTATGGGCTATGACCATGGGCGCGGGCTACGACTTAATTGCTAGCACTAAACTGCCTCTGGTTTTCTCGCATGTGAATGCACCACCACTGACATTTAAAATTAATTTTGCCCCCAAATTTAGAGCACGGTTCTGAAAAAATTGGCCTTCGGCCATTTCTAGCGCACCTAACTGGAGTTCATCTAGATTTGGTGGGGTTTCCAAGGGACATTGAGCAGAAAATTGTGGAGGTCATCACTTCTCCAATATTGAACCAATTTGGACGAAATTTTCATCAATTTTGGGTATTCTGAGCATTCTGGAGAGGTTGGGATAGGTTGCAGAGCTAACATAGGTGTTCTTCAGCCATTTTTTCTTCAGGGAATCTTGGAGAGCCATCAGGGCCATGGGGGAAATGGAGCTGCATTGGGCTATACTTCATCGTTTGAGGTGAAATAAAAGCCATTCTTCGCTTACTTATGTCTTCTGAATTCAATTTCATATTTGTTTCTTCCTGTTTAGGAATATTTATCACTGTAAAACCAATTTGAGCAACTTAATAGAGCAAAGACATGCCCATTAGGAGCCTTGGACCCGGTAGATGTAGCCCAAGAGGGGCGAACTGCCTCATCATGTTGTTGTATTGTTATGGTGAAAATTTGTTGCTATGTATTTCTAATTTAAGATGTTAAATAGAAATTTTAATTAACATTCCCTCACACATAAACTCAGAAACAGTTACCAAAAACACTTTGTCTAAATTGCAAGACATGATAAACACTTTGCACACTTAATTAAATGAAAATGGATACTTTGAACAGAAGATACAAATAGTTTCATTTTCAGATCAAACCTTCACCTCTCTAAACACCACATCTTGGTTTTACAGAAACTTCCTTGTTTATGGGTTCCAAATCTTATAACCTTTTAAACCATTCGTATACCCAATAAAGATGCACCTTTTAGACTTACTATCCAACTTCGTTATTTTATCCTTTGGAGCATGTACATATGCATCACAACAAAATACCTTCGAATGTGAAAGAGAGGGCTTCTTACTAGTCCATACCTCATGTGGAGTCTTATCCTCCAAAATTTATGAAGGTGATATGATAACCAACTAACATGTAGGATCCACTTCCTCTACTCAGAATTCATGTCGTAATCCAGTGCCACCGAGCATGCTTCTTGCCTTTCCCACCAATTTCTTGTTCATTCTTTTTGCAACTCCATTTTTTTGAGGTGTGTATGGACTAGTCTTTTTTCATCCTATACCACACTTCATATAGAACTCTTCAAATTCCTTGAAAAAGTCTCCACCATTATTAGTCCTCAACACCTTAATCTTCTTCTCTATCTGATTTTCCACGAGAGCCTTAAATTATTAAACCTGTCAAATAATTTAGGTTTCTTCTTGAGGAAATATATATATGTATTCCTTGAGAATTCATCTATAAATGAGACATAGTACACAAACTTACCCAGTGATGGAATAGACACAAGTCCAAACGCATCATTGTGAACAAGCTCTAATATCCCTTTCGATGTCTTAGAACCAGAGGGGAAACCCATCTGATTCTACTTCCCATAGACACAATGTTCACAGAAATCAAGCTTCATAGATAAATTAGGCATACCTTATAACATACCATTACCCTGTAGTATTCGAAGGTCCTTCTCTCCAATATGTACAAGCCTTTGATGACATAGCATGGTCTTCTCTCTAGAGACCACTAGGTTTTATGCTCCACTTTCAGGAACCACATAATTGTTACACCCATCAATAATAGTGTTGCCCATAAGCTTGTATAGAGTTCCAATCTGAACTCGCCGCATAAATACCAGTGCTCCCTGAACCATCTTACATGTATATTTATCAAACATTGATTTTACACCTGCATCATCTAGATTTCTTACAAAAAATAATTTCTAGCCAATGCAGGAATATGCAGAACACAAGTGCTCTAATCCTTCCACCTTGAAACTTCATCTTGACTTTTATGTGTCTCATGATTCTAGCCTTCCTTTCATCCCCTAATAATAAATCACCACCATCAAATTTCTTTTACTCGTAAAACCACTCCCTATGGGGAGTGAAGTGAAAGGATGCACCTGATTCAATCAACCATGCCTCATGATCTGCATGTCTACTTGAAGAAGAAGCCAAGTACACATCCCTGCCTTCATATGAGGTGGTTTTCACATTTGCGGAAGGAGCATCATCAGATCCATTTCCTTTCTTAGGAGCTTTATATCTACAATCATTTTTGTAGTTCCCTTCCTTTCTGAAATTCTAGCACACCTTTATAGGTTTTCCTGGAGATTTAGATCTCCCTCTAGGTTTATATCTCCCACTCGAGGACTTATTTTTGTTTCTATTTTGGGAATGTCCTCATGCAGATAATGCATCTCCATTATGACTCTCCATATTTTTTGGTCTCATCTCCTCTAATAGCAAGGATGAGAATATTTTATAAAACTTCAATGTAGTTGTATTGCTACCTATTGTAACAACTAGACTATCCCACGAATATGGTAGAGAACATAGAAAATTGATCCACTTATCTTCATTTGAAATTTTTATATCAACAGATAACAATTGGATTACCATATTATTAAAGGCCATGATATGACCTATAAATAAGTCTCCATCCTTCATCGTCAGGTTATACAGCTTTTTCTGCAGGAACGATTTGTTCACCAGAGACTTAGATTCATACAAAATTCCATAACTTGACCCAAAAATCATTCGATGCATCTTCGCCTGATACATTTAACAATATTGAATCTGAGAGATACAATCATATGTGCTCTTCACCTTTCGATATAACTTTTCCCAATATTCTTCTGGCATTCCTGTTGGTGTCGTGCTTGGATCCACAACATTCCATTGATCTCGGTCCACCAACATATCCTCCATGTTGAGCTTCCACAACTCAAAAATCTAACCATTAAATTTCTCGATCTCTATCTTTCCATTGTGCTCCAATATTATTTTACTACAAGAATAGATCCTACAGATCTCCCACTGAACATGGTCTACCACAAGCTCAATAAAAACCCCTCAGCAGTAAAGGTGTCCCCTTGAAGCTAAAATAGCTTTGATACCAAATTTAGGTTTTAAACCTGTAAAAAAATTACCTGGAAACGAATTCTTAAAATAGAAAAAATAAACAATGGTGAGAACATAAAACAAATATACACATAGATTTTCCAATGGATCCCAAAACTAGGACTACCAAATTGGTTTTTCATTATATTCCTTTCAATGTTACAATACATTTATATACATGTCAAAGCATTCATAAACCCTGTTATCACTGGAAAATCAAACAAGCAAAAGACATCATGAAATGTCAAGCAGAAGGATTTACAGGGCTGAGAAACATTAGAGAATTTGGAAAATTTAAAAATCTCTAAGGTGAAGAGGAAAAATTATCAAACTGTGTACAGAAGACATGGGCAAAGTGCGTTCTGTGCGCATTTTTCTTGGATAGTCATGCTAGTCTGTGTGACTTTCCCTCAATAAGCCACGTGGTCTTGATCATGGTGGAAGATCACCATCCGAGACCACTTGACACACTTCAGGAAGAGATTCTTCACTTGAGGATGCCCAAGGAAAACCACCTAGAGACACCTTGAGACCTTAAGTGAGCACACAATCGAATCAACCCCCACTCTTGGGTCACTCCCCACAATTGTAACAAGAGAGGAAAGAAGGATTTGAATTTTTCCTATAAAATGCCACCATGAGAAGAAAAAAATGAGAACACATTGTTATGCTGGCCAAATTTCCCATGAGAAAACTAGTAGTTTGTTGACCCAGCAGCAATAGAGTGAAGGGGTTCAGTTGTTGGCCATCCAACAGCTCAATCCCTAAGGATAATTTCACCAAGTGTATGGAATCCAATCACTCATTCGAGGAGAAGAGAGAGGCCAGTAGACCAAATCAAGGGGAAATCCCTCCTTGCCTTGGATATTAGAGCTCCATAGCTCTAAGGACCCACTGCAATTGTGTAACATTCTACCGCCTCTTTAATAATAGCGGCTAATAAGAGGGGATTAGTTCTTCATTCAGATTATTAGCTCGTTTGACTCAATTGAGCTTGTGTTTATGTTTTATTGTTGTTTTGTTTCCTCTTCTTATTTGTAGCATGCTATGTTCCTGTTGACGGGAAAAATTTTACCGTCGACAATAAGGGGGTCTCCCCGGTGAAAGGTAAAGGTCCCAATTATACCTCACATCATTTGGGATAGTAGCCCCATCCGGTATGTGGGCCCGGCTGTCGCCATAAGTGTTTCCATTCTTGGTCTTTGGATGAGAATATTATGAAGCAGGGGTAAGGTTGAAATGACCAATAATTGAATCGAAATCAACCCAAAATTTATGAACCAAAAACAAACATATAAGAAAATCTAAGCAGCAAATAAAACGGGGCATGCCACGAGCAGGAATGGTAAGCCAAAACCTAGTCTAACGTACATGAAAGAAAACATGCCAGAAGTTAACTGCAAAATATTTCAAAATAGGTCACTTACATGGCAAGGAAAAAATAAACACGGATTCAAAAGCAAACATACGTGCAACCACTATGGACCAGTCCATAAACAATTGTGCGTATGAAAGCACACGTACAAACATAGTGAAATATTAGACAACTAGTATTATCACCACAAACAATCATGTGAATCAGTGTCGAAAAGAGAATATATTATTGATGTTGTTGCAACTTCAAATACATATTTACAACCCATCAAAACCCAATAGTGGAACATGGGCTATTCATCTCAATGCGTGATACCAAAACCCTATCCTCGCTACCTCTCCCTCTACTTGATACCAAGAGCTGAGTGCCTTTAGCTCTCAAGCACCAATTCATTGTCGTCCTGGCTTCAATTGCAAAGCTAAAAGTCCTTTAATCATTCCCCTAAGTTGTACATATAGGCTAAGATGACTCTTGAGATTCCCTTGGCTCTTGGTCTTCCGGACTGTTGGGTTGGCTTACAACTTGGGCCATTTGCAACCTGCGACCCAGGGTCATCTGTGACTTGTGACTTGGGGTCATCTGTAGCTTGCGACCTGGGGTCATCTATGACCTACGACCTAGGATCCTCTGCGACCTGCGACCTAGGGTCATCTACGACCTACTGGGGTCACCTGTGACCTGAGGTTAGTCGCGACCTGGGAAGTTGTGACCTAGGGCTAATCCTTCTATCTTTCTCTTTTGGAAAGCTCAGACCTTGCAGAAAACGATATTTTTCCCTAGTAATAGTCCTGCACAAATGGACTAGTGATAGATGGGCCATTGAACCTATAGTGAGTTTCTTCGAGCTTTGTGAGGGCCCACATTGCTTGCTGGAGAAAACCCCAGCTTTTGATGTGCAAGTCAGAGACTTTTTCCTGCAAACAAAATAACATGGGTCATGCGTATTTTAAAATATTGATGTTGAAAAACATTTAATTAATTGAAAGAGTGATTTAGAAAATAATAAACTTAGACCCCTGTATGGTCAAGTGTTGTGCCACAATTTGGTATCCACCGAGTTTTCTCAGGATCTAAATGTTCACAGCTAATCCTGTCAAGAAGATTAATAACGATGTCTTTATTTTGGCCTAGGTGCCTCCGTTATTAGAGCCATCTATCTTGCAGGTTGGAATAGAGATTCGCCTTGTTGATATTGACTCATACCTCCTATTGGTTCAAAACCCACTAGAGATAGAGTATTAAATAGGACTACGCCCTCCTTAAGCTCTCCACAACAACAACCACAATATGCGCCAATGGTATTACTCCCATCTTCATAAGGTTTGCACCGAGATATCGATAAGGAGGAGACTGTTTCGGGATGAAAGTGACAGGGATATTTTTTCACAACTTGAATCCTACACATACATGTAGATTTTAACCGAGCCTTAATCCTACACATATGTGTGAACAATAATTAAGCATAGAGAGATTTAATTTTGTTAAATATAAGAAGTAATATCTCAAGCAAGAGTTTCTAGTTCTTGAAATTGCTCGCAAGCCTCCGCGTTGACATGTCTAATGTCTTGGCACCATGGTGATGCCAATTGTCATGCTCCCTCTCCCAAACACCATAAGAAGTCTCCCTCAGTTCATGAATGCAAATTATGGAGTTCATAGGTCGCAAGGTTGTCATTTAAAATGAGGTCGCAACTCCAGCTGCTTTCTTGTGGTGAGATATTGTGAACCTAGTGGTAGTGCGACTCATTAATTGTCACCCAGTCACATATCGGGAAAACTGGGAATTTGGTTGAGGTGTTGTGATGCGACCACCCGACTTAGAGGGAGAGTGAAACTTCTTAGCAGTCGCAAAGTCGCAGTGCAATGGAAGTTGCATTGATGGCCTACTACTAAACCTGTGCGACCCAGCGACTTGAGGGATAGTGTGATTCAGGGATTTAACAGGAAATGCGACCTCACTGAGGTTACATGGTCATGATGCCATTCCAGTTGCACATTTCACTTTCTCCACCAATTCTGTGACACAATTATTGGTCTCGCTTTTCCATAGGTCACACTGGGCACATATACGACCGCTTTGCGACTCTGTGACTGGTCGCAACTGGTCAAAAGTCGCACTCCAGACTTGGCTGTGTTTCTTCTTGTAATGAACTTTCCCTCCAACCTCTAGTTCATGCTCATCTCAAGATCCAAGGGAGATATAGAAAGGCTGGAGAGGACTCTTTGAGCTCTGTACCATCCATTGAATCAAGACATCCTGCATCTGGATTGAGAATCATCTCCCACAGAGAGAATTAATATGTCTCGCCATGTGAGGGATAACTCCCTCTTTGTGCAAGCGAGGAGTGTTCACGTGATCTGTAAAGCTAATCCAGTTACTTACAAAGGACCCTTACAGTTGCTAATACTCTCCATGTTGTGGCCATTCTATTGAGGAAGAGTCAGGTGTGGGGCTGGTTTATTAATATCAATGCTTCAGACTATCCTCTTGTTGCTCAAGATGATCTGCCTTACACGTTTTCTTATTTACATGGAGGTATTAACTTAGTTGGATACACCACCAACTACATGCAATATGATCGTGGGTTCTGCTTGGATGGCACTATCTCGAACGCTTGTTGAATTCATGATCCGGGATGAGAACATCTCCCTAGAACACTTCTCATCTAACATGCAAACATAGTTTCTGCACCAGAGTTTTACTTTCATGCGCTCATTTGCAACTCTCCAGAGTCTCAAAATATGAATGCCAACAGTGATCATCATTAATATGGGATGATCCCCCATAGAAGCACCCACTTTTTCTCGGGCTTTGAGACTTCAGAAATATGGTGCAGATCAATGCCCCGATTTGCATGAAATTTAAGGAAAAGAAAATTTTCCAGTGCTTGTCGAGATAGAAAGAGAGCTTCTAGGTCGCAAAATGAGCAGTTTTACCCCTGGTGGCCAGTGTAGAGGAAAACAGAATTATCCCTTCTCGGTCGTGGGTGACAAAACATGTGCTTGGAATTTATACTTTGATTATATGCACACTATACATAATTTTTTTGAAGATAAACCCCCGCCCAAGAGTGGTCCCACTTGACTATGCGTTGTGGAAACATGGTGAGCGAGAGGAGATGGAAACTCCCCTCTCTTAATTGTTGATCACATCGTCAGTTTCGGAGTTGGGCACAACTTGATCCTTGCCTATGGGGTGAGGGTGAGGATGTTTTTGTTCAACTTAGCGCACTCGACACCCAAATCCTCTGTAGGCAGCTTCTCAAGAATGAGGAAATACAAATGGCATGGATGTGGCTTGATCGTGATCTTAAGTTCCCCAATTATCACACCTTTTGTTCCTTGCGAAATCGAGCCTCTGTAGTTTTAGTTTCAATTCCTCTCATGTGTGATGGTGATATTGTTGATCATCTTCTCCGTGGACTCGACCTACATGAAATATGATAATACAAATTATTCCATGGTTACTTTAGAGAATGATGTCCCTAAATTTGAAAATAATTAACATGGGACCACAAGCCTAGCGGAAAACCCAAATAGAATGTCCAAATGATCCATGGGGAAATGGATTCTAATGAAAATACGTCAAGTACTTAACACATAAAAACTTCCATTCAAGTACATGCATGATGATGGTTTTGCAGAAAAATTATCTTGTCATGATGGTGAGAAGGTTTACGAGGGGCTGGAAATAGGTCAAGCACATCTGAGGCTCATATCATGACAACTTGGGGGGAACCTAACTCTAGATTCAACGGATGGACTCTCAGTGTTCTTTGAAGCAGCATATCCCTAAGCGCTAGCGTATTGATGAGACATCAAAGCCAGAGGGTGCAGTGATAGGGTTTGGAAGGAAAGGGTTACAGGGGTGTCACTATATAAAGGCCAAGTTGAAACCCTGATGGTTGTGTGATCAAAGGGGAGGGGGTACCCGAAATTTTGAATATACCCAAAATTTTGAATGGTGTTGTAGCAACTACAACAGTTCCATAAACTAGTTTTTCTACATGTTAGTATGTTTCCACTAACCATCTAACAACTATTTTTTCCCTGTGAACATTTCTTGTAGGTTAGCAATCACTCATATCAAGCATTGGTTTTTTAGTACACTCATGCATTAAACACACCAACACAATATTGGAGACTCCACTTATTTTTCCTCTTAAGCTAAGTGGTTGTGTTTTTGCAGAGCCTATTTTATACTCAGGATTGTTGCAGGACCATCTCTCCTCCTCCTCATCTTCTCTCATTCACCCTATGTGAAGAGATTCAGTTTAGGAGGTTCAAAATTTTTGTGTGCAGGAAAACCATGCGCGTTCAGCACAGACAGACGTGTCGGTCTGCGCAGGTTCAACTCATACAAGTGTGCAGAGTCACGCACCTGTGTAGAAAAATTCTATGGGGAAACCAATGAATCATTTTTTCATGTATTTTCTTCATTTTTAGCAAGTGTAAAGTGACTGGAAGCCTAGACTAAATCTTCCAGCACTGTTTTTTGGTGTCCCTTGAATGTTAGGACATATTTTTGGTTGCACTTTAGTTTAGCTATTTGCATAGTTTTAATTTTTAGTTTATTTTCACAAATTCACATAGTTTAATTAGGAGGCAAGTAAGTGGATAAAATCCACCCATGCTATCTGAATGAAATTATTTAGTGATAATAGACACCAAACACATAGGTAATTAGCAAGGAGTAAGTGGCCCATATATATGCATGCTTAGCTAGTTTCCATTTGTTTTTTCCTAGTTGTTGCATTAATTTTAGTTTAAAATTTTGCATTAGGAACCGGGACTAAGATCAAACTATCTAAGAAGGAAAGTAATCTCTGCTGCCCTTGCACCTTTTGGTGACCCCGAGCATGCATATGAATTCTCTCTTTTGATATTTTTCTATCTCCCTTTAGTCCAACATTTAGTCTAATAAGAAAAATTGTAAGCAGTCCATTATCCATGCATCGTTTACTTTTTGAAAGGAACAATCAAAACATAGTTTAAATAGGAGGGAATATAAAGTATCATCACATATCCACATCCTACAAACATTGTGATTGTACACTTTCTCACACACATTTCCACACCATAAGTGAAGTAAGCCACCTTAAAACTAACCATAATTGAACTCATTAAATCTCCCCACGGGGGCCACAATATAATTAATAGTTAAGGTTAGGACCATTAGGGTAGGAATCCAATAAGCCACCATGGTCATTTTACATTCTTGAAACATAGAAGTTGACTTTATAGGGAGCTTTAAATCCATTTATCCACCCACAGAAAATAATACCAAAGTGCCACAGAGACCCGATTTAGAGAGGGTTAAACTTAGGCCCAGTGCGTGCGATACTATTTGGGGCTACCTGACCCATCTAGTGCTCGGTACTGGTAGTTGAATACAAAGACGCTCAAGACTCGAACACTAAGGTGGGATGACGGTACGTAGTGGAAAAATATAGGGCATCCTTCCCTATAGGTGATAGTGCGGGCAACACTAGATCCTCTTTTCATTACCTTGGTTGATTCTTCGACTACTGGAAGCGTCGCCAGTTCTTTTGGGATGTTGGCCCCAGTACCCACCAGAAGATATCTCTGCAAGGCCCAGTTACAATTGAGAGTGTGAGGAATATTAGGTCTCCTATGATTTTGAGTATCACACGCAAAACAAAAAAAACCATTTTTTGATTGACTGATCACATAGGATTAATCTAAAGGGAAATTAACCTTTTATTTTCACTTTGTTTTATGTATGCGATCACTTTTTTATTTGATATATAATTCCTCTCCTCTCATAAAACTGAAAATATTTCCAAAATCAAACCTAGTTGACACCATAACATACGCAATAGGACCTCGTCAATCTAGACATTTTTTGGACCTCCCCCCATTAAAGGGAGGATTTCCAGGTCTTTCTCCATTCAGGCGTCAAAGACAGAACACAACCACCCTTATCGTTTCATCCTTTATCGGGGTGTCTTTAGTTGGGAACCCTCAAGGGTCACCCAACACCACACTGGTGGAAACCCCCTTAGGGTCACCACACACCACTCCTCCCACAACCCCTAGAGGGCAGAGGAGCACTACCCATTTGAGGAGCCAACATAACACATAGTCGGGTACGTCACAGAAAAACCCCATACACAACCATAACCCTGTGTTTTCATAGTTTACAATGTCGTTCAACACTCAGTTACCTTTCTTAGCATCTTTAAACTTACCCGATCTATTAACTTTAAAAAGTGACCCCAATTGTGCACAATCCACTTAGCCCCCCATGCCCATGATGCTCCCTTCGTACATTCCAAAGTTTGAAGGGAAGCAAGCAAAAGACCCTGGAAACCATGTAATGAATTTCCACCTATGGTGTTCGTCGAACAGTATTATTGATGATACTATTTGGTTAAGACTATTTCAACGACCTTAACCGGGCTAGCCGCGAAACGGTATGTGGAGCTGCCTTATGCTTGACATGGAACTTTTAGCACCCTCTCTACTATGTTCCTCACATATTTCCAATTACCCATCCACCACGATTCAGGAAGGGAGTTACTGATGCATTTTAGACAAACACCAATCGTACATATCTCAGACCATCTCCATGAATGGCGGAAACATCAGAGTTTGTGTAAAGCCAAACTCGACAATCGAGTTTTACTGGAACTATTCCTAAAAACTCTCACAACATATATTTCGAAGCATGTGGCAACTCAAGGACCTACCTCCAAAGAGGATGCCATTAGCAATGCCCAGCACCTCAAGCTGATATACACTCAGGCAATATACATCTATAACATCCTACCTAATTCCCCATGCCTGCAAACTTATAAATAATTTCTAGGCATATCGAAAACTGCAGAAGAATTGATAAGGTCATTTACCCAAAATAACCTAGGCAATAGTAATCCATATCCCGGTTACATGTATGATCCTAACCAGAACATTCCGCAACCAAGCTATCAGTAGAGTCATCATGCACCTCTGCAGAACATGACTAATAGGGCACTATCATACCATCATCAGCAAGGAGGATCATACCCTCCCGTACAGGGGACCCATTACGTAGCTAGAAAAGTTTATGGCAGAGCTCCCCCCAACAATCATTTACAAACTAGGGACATGGACCTCAATATCCCCACTCCCCAGCACAAAACCCACTGATGCAAAAAAGCGCACCGGTGAACTTTGTGCAACCATCTCAGGCCCAACCGTGCCAGTCATATGACCAGGAGAATCCTAGTTATCCTCCTAACATGGCAAGGAAAAGACCATAAAATAAAAAAAAGGTAAATCCTAGATAGGGGGCAATAACTAACATGACTTCAGGCTAGGGGTAACCCCAACCGAAATCAAAACTAGGAGCTAAGTAACTCCCAAGAGCAGAACAAGAGGGCTAATCTTCGAACCAACCACTCTTGCGTAATTTGTGGTGGGTATGGCTATTACAATCATCATTGTCCTAAACTCCCCGAACTGAAGAAGCTTCTGGGTAACCGAGGACAAGGGAAACCATATCTTTTAAAGAAACTCTCCTCATAAATCTGGTTATAGCGATCAAGAAAACCCATAAAAAAGGGAAAAATATAGAAAACCACATCATACCAAGGGAATTACAACCTTGTGTAACGTGTGACATAGTAGGCCACCCTACCCATATCTACACGGAGCTAGACGAATTAAAACCGCTCCTAAGTTTCGAAAGCAATATCGTGACAACAAGTTCTTTTAAAAAGGAACCAGCCACAAAGAACCAAGGCAAAGCATTACATACCAACCAATCTATGCACTATCTATAACAATTATGGTAATTACACTCATCATTATACAGAAATATCGCGATATAGGGATGCCTTACATCCCCTAAAACAATCATATCAAGAGGATACCCCCATGCAGTTAAATGGAGAAGAACCTCGGGTCATATTATACCTTCAGGAGACACGAAAATCACCAGAAATACTCCCATTTGTCCCTCCTCCTCCTATCCAACACCACGCACTTTGCGATGAACGAGACCATTTCATTGACGACTGTGAAGCCCTGGCGTTGTTCCAAAGATGGTATCTGGTTGACCGTGTGTACTATGTTAGCCTGTGAGAAACCCAATATTCGTGTCAAATATGTTATGGAAATCACCCATTACATCATTGTCATTACATCCCTCGATTTTGCTTAACACTAACCAATATACGCACGGCCATAGTTCACCTCTCCCTAGAAGACGGCTCAGGCACAGAATCCATGGATAGCTCAACAACACAGGAGGATGTGACAAGTAGGTCCATTCTCTTCCTATCAACGGAAAAGCAGCCAGTCGGCGAGCCCTTAGTCAACCCCACCCGCCCTCCATGGAGAAGACCAAACTGTGCGTTGTGTAATGCACACAACCATTCGGTCACCAAATTCTGAGACCTATAATTTCTATGCAGATTGTTCCCGATCACTTTACCAACTGATCAGAAAGGTAATACCCAAGAAATACTTACTTGCCTAGTATGTCAGGGCAACCATCAAGCTCAGAACTATACTTATACCCCTCGAGTGCACCCTCTAATTGACATCATTCGTTTACTAGAAATGCAGTGCCAGGATATCATCAGTCCAGAGTTTAGAGAACATAATGTAAGGTAGATTCCCCCCAGGAATCCTACCCCATTTCAATACCAAAACATTGGGCGAGTAAAAAAGACGCATCATTATAACAAGACCCATGTATAGTCTAGGCCATCATGCAGGTTATGCAAAAGAATCGGCCACTAGGTCAATTGGTGTAAAGAATTGAAGCCCCTCATGAATAGCTTTTGCATGGTATCCCTTATCCCTCATAAACATCTCTCTAACCAAGAGAATATCATGCACTATTATTGCCGGATCTGATCACATTTCCACCATACAATGAAATGTGAGCACCTCACAAAGCTTAGAGAGGCAATATCAGCATTAAGTCTACACTCCCGAAGAGAGCTAGACCTCCCAAAACCAAAAACTCAGAAATGGTAGCAGCGAAATCTCTCCCCTACGCCTGATCCTTTCCGAGCATCCACTTCAGGGATGAAGAGTAGTGTTGCTTCACACACCATCTACTCAATAGGCACAGTGGTACCGTGCACCATTTGCATCGGCCATAACCATGAAACATAGGCATGCCCATTAGCGGAAACATTCAGGCACCTTTTCACCAAGCACAACTTCCATATCCTAGAAAGTGTCCATTCTCTTAGTACGCCTTATGAGGAACCTAGACTTTCTCTCATGCAAGCCGCCATGATGGAAATTCATCCCCCACCAAACACCTACGACACAATACATCATATACAATTCATATGATCGTGTATCTGAACCATTACTCAGGTTGTCTACTCATCAGTCATAGATGTCGAGTCAGCTACAACTATGAGAGTAGTTGTACCCACAACGGTGCAAACCCAGTCTATCTGCACCCTGTCGACTGTGTCTGGTTCCACCACATCGATGATGGAATTTTATTCATGTCTTTCAACCAGCTCCATTAGGACTGAACCACTTCCTCACGGCCTTGCACAGACCCAATCCCCCTTAGGATCCTTATTCCACTCATATGAGGATATTCTTGAGGCCATGATGGAACTTGATTATCCGTGGGATGTGATGATCACCGCTCATTTTTTCTTCCTGAAAAAATGTTTAGCCCTAACAAAACAGGAAACCAAGAGATTAATGCAATTGAATCAAAATATTTCCTTCCATCAGGGAAAGTTGATTGGTTCAAAAATCCCATTCTAACGCTCTTCACGTTCGAAGAAGGGATCATGTCAAACATTTCCCCTACCATCAAGGTGAATATCTCTCGAAATCCTGAGAAAGTCGAAGAAATTTCACTGGGGGCAGCATGTTCCCTTAATGAGATAACCTCTTACACCCATTTATTGCAAGAGTATCGAGATACCTTCCGATGGGACTACTCGGAAATGTCAGGACTTAATCCCACTATTGTAGAGCACCACATTGACACTTGGGTTGACGTACCACCAGTATGCCAGAAACAACGTCAGTTGCACCCGTCTAAGGCAGAAGAAATTAAATGAGAAATTTATAAGCTTCACAAAGTCAGGTTCATCTACCCCATCACTTACACATCATGGGTTTCCAACCATGTTCCTATCCTGAAAAACAGGGCACCATATGCATCTATATCGTTTTTTGCGATTTGAACAAACTCTATCCAAAGGAAAATTACCCTACCCCATTCATTGACCGAGTCATTGATGCTTGCATAGGACATGAGGCCCTCTTCTTCATGGATGTTTTCTCTGGGTATAATCAGATCCAATTATGCCACACCGACTAGTATAAGACATCGTTCACCACCCCATGGAGCACGTTCGCATACCAAGTGATGCCATTTAGCCTTAAAAATGTTGGAGCCACTTTCTAGGGGGGCATGAGTTATATCTTTCATGACTTGGCACACCTCATCTTCGCCTACTTCAACAACTTCACATTCTAATCCAAGAAGCGATCTGATCATCTCGAGGATCTGCGATTGGTATTCCACCAATGTCGGAAATACAACCTATGCTTGAATCCCCTCAAGTGTGTCTTCTTCGTCACAACAGGATGACTTCTAGGTTTTTTTTGTGTCCCAACAAGGGATTAGAGTGGACCCTCTCAAGGTCCAAGCTATCAAAGAGGTACCTCCACCTCAAACCCTCAAGCAAATATGAAGCTTGCATGGAAAGGCCAATTTTCCGAGACACTTCGTCCCAGACTACGCCACTTGTGCTCAGAGATTCCTACACCTCCTTCATTAGGTTATCCCTTTCAAATGGGATGATCAATCCCAAAAATAATTTGAGGCACTGAAAAACACATTATCTTCAGCACCGTTAATCAATCCCCCAAACTACGATAAGGATTACACCCTGTACCTATCAGCATATGAGACCGATTTGGTCGGGGTGTTAATCGAGGAAGGCCCTGAAAAGAAATAACACGTAATATATTATGTTAGTAAAACCTTATCAAGCCTCGCATTAAGATATGAGCCCGAAGAGAAGACTACCCTAACATTGATACACACAGTCCAAAAATTTCTCCACTACATTATCTTAAGGACTACAATAGTCACTGCAGATATTAACCCCATGAAATACATGCTCACACATCGTTTAATGAACCATAAGTATGCTTTCTAGATAGTTATACTGCAATAATTTGACTTATAGTTTCACTCCCCCAAGAGAAAGAAGGCTTTAATTTTAGCCGAGTTCATTGCGACCCTCCCAAGTCAGACCAAAGGATCACCAATCAATGATTCACTATCAGGCGAAAATCTCTTCCTAATGACAACCGATGACCCTTGGTACATAGATATTCTCCTATTTTTATGAACCCAAAAGTTCAGACCCTAGCTCACACGTGACGACCGTCGATGCATTTGCCACCCACCCACCCTTCAATACCTCCTCATGGGATATGTCCTATACTGAAGGGGTATCGACACCATCTTACGTCGATGCCTCACCACAACCAAGCTGAGCAAGCCCTTAATGATTTTCATAGCGGAGCTTGCAGTGGCCATCTCTATGGAATGGCCACTACCCAAAAATTCCTGCGGGAAGGATATTTTTGGCCCACGTTATTTTGTGATTGCATTTCAGCAGTCAAAAGGTGCGAGCGATGTTGACGCTTTTCCCATAAGGCAAGAGCACCTCCCGCTCCCATGCACCCTGTCATAGTCATTGGTCCCTTCTACAAATGGAGAATCGACTTCATGACTTGTAACCCCACGTCCTCATGCAACGACAAATACATAATTGTGGCAGTCGACTACTTCACCAAATGGGAAAAATCCATGCCCACATACGACATAATGGGAGAAACCGCTACACGGTTTCTGTTCAACCATGTCATTACCCAATTTGGTGTACCCAAAGAGTTAGTCATTGACCATGGAAAACACTTTGAAAATGAGGTTTTCCAGGAGCTATCCCATCACCTCGGATTCACACATGAATTCTCTTCACCATACTACCCCCAATCCAATGGACAGGTAGAAGTTGTAAACAAAGTACTCAAATCAATGTTACAACACATAGTGAATAACCACAAAAAAAACTGGCACCACATGCTTTTCTCCACCCTGTTGGCATACTGCATGGCAGTGTAACACCAACGGGGTTCACACCCTTCCACTTAGTGTACGGAATCGAAGTCATGATTCCCATTAAACGCAAGATCCTGAACTTACAAGATGCCATCAAACTCCTCGATGACACCCAGCCTCTAGAGCAATGCTTAGTACAACTAGAGCCCATCAACGAAAATTGACGAGAGTCGCTCCAACACAACGAGATCCATAAAAAGCAGGTGAAAGCATCGTTCGATCACAACATCACCCCTCAATCATTTACCAAGGGGGAGTTAGTCCTCCACTACGATGTTGTGAAAGAAGCCTTAGGGCCAGGAAAATTCAAAATCTTGTGGAAAGGTCCCTATGTCATAAAACATTGTCCTAAAAGGGGCATACATCCAAGGAAAATTTTAGGGGCTAATATTCGCAGGTGGGCTAATTTTCCATGTTTTTCCAAAAATCAAATTCGCCAATTTCCATTTTTTTCTAAAACTTATTTGCCCAAATTTTATAGTAAAATTTTTTTTTACCTTAAAAATCGCCAATATTTAATATATACTAATATAAAATCATTATAAATATAAACATTTCTGCAAAAATATCACAAAATATTTTACAATTTGAATATTAGGGACTAGTAAGATTCGTCAAGGTTTCTAAACATCTAGATAAACTTCCATCCTTAAAATTTTCCCTACATACATCTTAACAAAGCCCGACGGAACATGCCTGAGCAACCCCCTCAACGGTCTCTACCTCAATAAATTTTACCCATAGGGGTCATGAGGGTTCAACCGTAAAGATAACTCACACATGTCAATTTTTTTTTTATCACATACTTGTTCCAAAAAGTGCTCTGGTATCACAAATGGATCTTCAACCCAACCATTATTTTGGATTCATTGATGGAGCATCGCGATGGTGTCAAAATTTAGCAGCAGCTGCCTGGGTCATCTACTACCCTAACCGATCACCATTCTTCACCAACATAGTATGCATCGGATCAACTACAAACAATCAGGAAGAATATGATGTCATCATAGGGCTCATGAGAGATGCCTTCAATCAAGGCATTCGTCGCTTACACATGTACCTTGATTCCCAGTTAGTGGTTTCGCAGCTAAACAAAGAATTTTAGGTACAAGATTCAAAACTGTTTAGAAAATATTTTTGTGCAAAAATATTAAGATGTAAATTTGATCATATTTCATTCACACATGTACCAATAAATCAAACTAGAAAACAGATCGCATAGCTAACCACATCCTATACTGGAATGCATCTCGTATAAACCATCATACATAAAACCAAAAACATAAAAAATATAGATATCCATCAATGATATGCAACATCCATCACAATAAGACACATCATCTAGAGCTGCAATAAATAAATCTCGCATACATACCAAAAAAATATGTGTGAGTACAAGTAACAAGTCATGTGTCTGACTTGCAGGTCAGCCAAAAAAATACATATACACATGTCATCGAAAATAAGGGAAGCATCCCCATAATGGATTCTTTCCCTATGTACAAAATGTCTCTAGGGTTGCGCCCCGCCAAGTGGGGCACCTGGACCCATGGCTACACCCGGTGCTAGTACCAGGGGAACTGCCAAAACTAAAGCTGCCACATGGCACAAATTCAGATGAGATCCCTTCTCTCGGGCCATCAATGTCTCCAACTAGACATCATATGGGTCATCGACAAACCCACGGGTTGACATACCCTGGGTCAGCCTATCCACTCAGTCCTAGGCATCCGCCAATTCAGTGGCTCAGGCCTTAGATGCAGCGAGCTGCTCTACCATCTCTGCCATATGAGCCTCTGCTGCCTTGGCACAAGAAATTGATGCAGCACACTCAGCAGCAGTAGAGTTGCTACCCTCTCTGGAAGGGCCAGCTCTATCACCGGGTCCTCCACCTTGGGGCTGCCCTGGATCTCCCCCCTACCCCCAGCCTGGGGCTGAGCTCCTCGAACCCTCTGGTTCAGTTGGTTTCATACCAACTAAGTAGTGGGCTGCCCTAACTCTCCAACATATGCAAGAGTAACAAAAATAATGTCATTGTCATCACAATACACACATAAATCATAAATACTCAACAAATGGAGAAAAAAGTACAAAAAATCATACCTGCCGGTCCCCAAGCGTACCCAGCAAGAAGACCCATATCCGAGTCTCCTCGATAGTCCATCCCATAGTAAGGAAATGGGAGGAACATCTAAGGGTTGGCCTCGAACCAAGCCTCGGTGGTAGCATTCCAATAACGCCCCACCTCACCTCTCCCACCACGAGGCATCTAATGAGCTCCATCAGTAGACATATTTGGAGGGGTTAATGGTCACCTCTTTACCTTCTTAGATCTCTTTTTCTTGAGTGCAGAAAATCATGAATTATTAAGAATTTTTATAAGGATTTTACCATAAAGTCTTTGAGTTAAATGGACTCAATCACCCTAAAGATTCTCTCCAGCAATTAGAGTGTAGAGGCAGCCAAGCAACTCCAAGAGGAGTGCACTCAATCTTTGTTGACTTGGAGTTAACTGGACTCAATCACCCCAAAGATTCTCTCCAGCAATTCGAGTTCCAAAGGAAGCCAAGCAACTCAAAGAGGGGAGAACTCAATCTATGTTTACTGGGATTCAAGTGGACTCAATCACCATTTTCAAGGGAGTTGTTGGTAGTTTCCTCGTGGAATAAATAGAGCAAAGCTAGAGCTAGGAAGGATTTAGTTAGTCAGTGATTCGATTCCATTAGGAACTATTTTTGCGAGCTATTGAGCTTTTTATTTTACTCGGTAAAAAAAATTCAGATATGTAGGCTATTCTTTTATGAAATGAGCAGACTGGTTTCATTTTACAGATTTAAGTTTTAGAGAGCTAGGCTCATGGGTTAGGGCCCAATCCAGTGCCTCAGCTTCTCTTTCATTTTCATTCTTTCGTTTCTACCATTTAGCTAGTTTTTCTTCTGCCATTTAGTTAGATCTGTTTCAGATAGTTTCATTATTGCTTTGTCTTTTATTTCAGTTTGCTATTGTAGTTTTTTATTTTCTTGTGAGTAGTAGAATAGAGGATAAAACTCTAAAATATGTGGATCCAGAGTTCCCTTCTCATCTCTTTCAATAGAGCTCGAGGAGGGTAAACCTTCCCATGGACCAAAAGCATTGATTTCTTTTCACTATTTCCATCTCTGCATTACGCCTCTAAACCCTGATTTTACGCCTCCATTCCCTCCTATTTTCTGCTTATTTTAACTACTGCACCCACTTTTTTTCCGTAACAGTGCTTAAACCCTTAAGCCGCCTTATTCCTTTGTTTCTATTAGTTACAGTCGCCTTACTCGTTTTAATGCAAAAAAGTTGGAAAAACCATCAAATTTTACCTTTTCCTTTCCTCTTCGAAATCCCCCCTATCGTACTTCTCTCATCGCAAATCACAGTTTTCATTCGGTTCCTTTTAACACTCACCGCTCTCATCTGTCGATTGCAATATTTTGATCGCACTCTGCCACTAGTCCCATCGCCACATCACCCATCGCGATCGCACGTCCCACCATTTTCCTCTACCCTTCAAGACTTATCATTCACAGTTTCCTTACCCTTTCTAATGCAAAACTCTTGAAAACCATCAGAATTTTACCTTCTGCCCTTACTCCTCGAACTTCCTGCTACCATACATCGTAAATCACAAATCGCAATTTTTAGTTCTTTCCGTTAACACTTACCGCTCCCATATGCTAATTCTAATATTGCGATCGTGCTCCACCGCTGGTCCCACCACCATGTCACCTATCACAATCATACTTCACACATTTTCCTTTTTTTCTTTTACACTTACCGCTTCCAAACGCCGATTGTGATATTGCGATCACGCTCCACTGCCAGTCCCACCGCCACATCACTCAGCGCATTTTTCACACCGCAACTCTTTCATGTTCGCATTTCACTTTTCACTTTTCACAACTGTTAACCCGTCACACTTCTTACTTCACGAATTTTGCTCCATCACATCTTCACCATCGTACTTTTCGAATTATTCCGCTCCAAAGCCATTTTTTTGATATAATAAAGTTCAAACCCTCTCTTTCCACTTCTAAGCCCTGTTTCATGTGTTAAACCCTCCATTAGTACCTTTTGCCCATTTTCTTCTCCAAACTGAAAATCAACATTTTCTTAATCAGAATTAAGTCATGAATAGTTTAGCTACGTGGATAGAATCATGGTAGATAAAGCATAAGATAAGTAGGGTGTGTTTAGTTGATTGGCCAAGTTAAGTGTGGCTTAAATTAGTTTCCTTTCTACAACTTAGTTTAGTTTCTTTCCAGTCATTTCCTTTCAGAAAATTAATTTAGTTTCTTTCTATCATTTCCTTTCTGCATATTAAATTAGTTTCATTTCAGTCATTTCCTTTATGAAAATTGAGTTAGTTTCCTTTTTGTCGTTTCCTTTCAGTGATTTTCTTTTTAGTATTTATCATATTTTAAGAAATAGCACCCTTTCGTAAAGCAGAAGAGGATGACATGAAAAATATGCATCTATTATGTATATAGCATTATCACCTCCAAGTTTGTACAAACCCTGGGTTGATAAAGTAAAGTAGGGCAGCCCCTGGGAGTTGCAACACTCTTGGTGCAATACCAGGGCTCACCACTTTTTGGCGTCATTTCCAGGGAGGTTTCTAGTAGATATTTTGATTTTTTTCAGCATTCTTTTCGCGACTTTCCTTTCTTTTCCTGTCATTTCAGAAATATTGAAAAAAATCAAAAATATTTGACTTTCATGCCTCGTAGGAGTAGGAATACCTAAAGACAAATCTTACCCAAAACCCCCATGTGGGTGTAGACTTTGATTATCTTGTTTACTTTGTATCACAGCATTGGACCCCTGTACCTTAAAAGGGGTGGCAACGCCGCCCGAAATTAATCGCTGCCGTGGGGGGTCCCGGGGGGGGGGGGGGGCAGCGCTTTTCGGAGCCCCCCCCTGGCGGGGGCTTTCGGGGGCAGCGCCCTCGAAGCTAAAAACAGATGTAAAATTGCCTTGTAAAAGTATAGTAATTTCTAGTCAATATGGGTTGTTCATTAGGCGAATGATCTAACAGTAGAACTTATGTTTAATTTAGGGTTTTTTTCCCTAGAATGCAACCCTCGTTTTGTATGAGGGTATTGTATTGCGGTTGTGTATTACGTGTGTATTCTCATAGCGAGAAACAGATAGGGAGACTGTGAGAAAGAACAGAGGATATTACGGTGGATCTGATGTAGGTTTTGTCTCTTCAATTTTTGCTGGATAATAGAAAGGACGGACTGGCTGTTCGGGGTGGACGTAGCCCAAACTGGGTGAACCACGTATATCTGTGTCTCTCTGGTTTTATGTGTTTTGTGTGCTTGTATTTTCCGCATATTTTATATGTTGCATTTCTCCATAATATATAATTTTCTAACACCCACATCACCTCCTTGCCACCCTTCACTCTTCTTCAGTGGTAGTGAGATTGAATCCCCTATAGGACAGCCTTCTAAATATTTTGAGGATCCTATTGGGGAAGAAGAAGAAGACCTTGTTTCAACTGAGGGACCTACTTCACCTATCTTAACCATGGCTAGGACCCAGAGAGCCTTTCCCATTAGAGAGGCAGATGGGGAAACTAAGATGAAAAACATTAGCCCCTCAGCTCTCCCACACTTTCATGGACTCACCTCTGAGGACCCTGACACATTCATGTTTGAATTTTATGTTGTTTGTAGGACTTATGACTACACCTCTGATGATCAAAAGTTGAAAGCTATTCCCATCCACCCTTGAGGATGTAACCTTGCGTTGGTTCATGGGTCTACCTGGGGATATCATCACTACCTGGGCACAGATGGAGTAGACATTCAATATCAAATACAAAGACTACTGTAGGTCCAAGGAAACTAAGGATGATATATTTAGGATGACTCTATGACCTGATGAATCCCTAGAGGACTATGAAGAGAGGTTTCAATTAAATTATAAGAGATCCAACTGCACCCTTGATACTGCATCACTTAAAATTGTACTTCTTTGAGGGATCAGTGAAGAGATGATAGAAACCTTGAATATGATATCAAGAGGAGATATCTACCAACAACCCTATGAAGAAATAAAAACTTTCTTTCGAAACCATTATAGGGAATTTAGGAAGAAGGGAAAAGCTAGCCAAATTACATCCAATACCCCTTCCTCTTCCACCTTCATAAAACATGATATTTGAAACATGCTAGAGGAATTCAAGAGTGACATATTTCACACCTTTTCTTTGCAAATGGACACAATACAGGTCAAAAGGAAGCAAGAGGAAGCAGAGAGATCCCTGGGCATATTTTGTCCTAGATGTACCAGGAAGCACCCAAGAAATGAATGTCCACTAAATTTCATAGAGGTTTGCTTAGTTTTTGAGGAGAATCATACCACAGAAAAGTGTCCCTCCTTACCTAGACTTAAGTTTGTATATCAAGGTGGGGAATAAATGCCAGAGAAAATATGTTTCATCAACCAGAGAAGGCCTCAAGGCCCTCGGACATATCAACAAGGTATGTAAGGTGCACCTTACTCTTACTATTACAAAAATCAGAGTGCACCCATGCAACTTTCGTACACCCCCACTCATCCATCCTAGTCTACACATCCTATTTGGCCTTACAACCCTTCATATCATCCTCATCCAGTAAAACAACCATTCCAGTAGTATGTTCCACAAAAACCTTAGTGGAACAATCCATCCCAAGGGTGGAGGCCTCAAAAAAATCAACCACCTTCTCTAATGCCTCCACCCCAACCTCAGCCTCAGCTTACTCATGTTGCTCCACCTAGGATACCTATACCTACACAACCCAATCCGAACCCAAACAATAGATAGGCATAACAGAATCCCAGTGGAGAAACATCCTTTCCATCTTATGCTATGGAGATACAGGAGGTTAATCTCAGGTCAGGAAGAGTCATCCCAAACAACCATCCTCCATATCCATCTCTAGAGGTTAAGGAGGAAAAGGAAGAAGGTAACATTCGGATCCAAAAACCTCCTTTTCCTGAGTGCTTGATCCACCCTAGTCAGCACACCCCTGAGGAGACTAAACTCCTGGGAGAATTGGAAAATTTGTGTGTAAAGATACCACTTCTCCATGCCATTAAGGATGTCCCTATCTACAATAGGCTCATCAAAGAAAAGTGCTTCAAGAAATCTGGGAGAAGGAAGAAAGGTTACCCCACCATCAATGTGGTAGGACAACTGTCTGACCTAATGCTAGGAAGGGTGATATTTCCAAAGTACCTGGAACCTGGTAGTCCATTTTTTGATGTGCATGCAAATGGTTTCATAGTCCCCAACACATTGATTGATCTAGGGGTTTCCATCAATGTCATGACCAAGGAAAATATGTTGAAACTTAATCTCCGAGGGACTTTGAGGAAAACCACAATAGTTCTGCAACTTGCAAATCGATCCACAGTAACTTCGGAAGGAATTGTTGAGGATGTTATGGTTACCATTGACTCTTGGGAGTATCCTACAGATTTCCTGGTCCGGAAACCAAAAACCAAGTTTAATGGTTATCCCCTCATCATAGGGAGACCTTGGTTAGCCACTGCAAATACTTATATTATTTGTTGGGTCGGAAACATGACTATCAAAATGGGACTTTGTCTAAACAGCTAGTGTTATATCCTTTATCCCAACCTTCCATTGATCATGATCTCCCTATATGGTTGGAAGATGAGGAAGATGAGTTATATAACACTGCCCCTATGTGTACCATAGATGTTATTCATAGAGGGGGGTAGCTTGATGAAGATGAACTCATTGACTATGCCATTCAAAACCACTTCTACACTAACATTCCTCTTGAAACCTTAGTCAAAGAGTCTGAAATCCAACCTTGGATGGAAGTGCACTTAGTTGAGTCAACCTCTGAATCCACCGAGGCTATCGAGTTTGGCCCATCTATATCTCTGAAAATCAACCCAAACCTCTTGAATGAATCAGAGAAGCAATTGTTCCAACTTTTGAAAGAGAATCTAGATGCATTTGCTTGGGATTACAAAGACATGAAAGGGGTGCATCCTTCAGTGTGAAAACATCATATTTACATCAAATAAGGATGAAATATTGTGAGAAAACCCCAAAGAAGGATGAACTTGGCTCTGAAAGACATAGTTAAAGAAGAGTTGTAGAAAATATTGGATGCAGGGTACATATATCCTATATCTGATAGTGAGTGGGTATCTCCTCTTGTCTTAGTCACAAAGAAGAATGGGAAGTGGCGAATTTGTGTTGATTATCAAGAACTTAACAAAGCCACCAAGAAAGACCATTTCCCTTTTCCCTTTATAGACCAAGTCGTGGATGGCCTTGCGAGGAAGAAGTTATTTTCCTTCTTAGATGGGTTCAGTGGGTACAATTAGATTCAAATCAGCCTTGAGGACCAAGATAAGACTACTTTCACCTGCCCTTGGGGTACCTTCACTTATAGAGTCTTACCCTTTGGATTGTGAAATTCCCCAACTACCTTCCAAAGAGTTGTCCTGAGCATCTTTTCTGAGTTATTCCATGACTCTGTCGAAATCTACATGGATGAATTCACACCATATGGCAATGTCTTCCAGTAAGCTCTCTCCAATTTCGGTAAAGTACTAAGAAGGTGCATTGAGATTCATCTCTCCTTGAGCCCAAAAAAGTGTGAATTCCTGAAGAAAGCAGGGGTTGTGTTAGGACACTCCATATCCCAAGTAGGAATACAGGTAGACCAATAGTCTGTAGAAATTTTCTGAATAAATCACTTATTCAATGGAGATTAACTTGATCACACATCAATTTCGAATTGCATGCATAACACATAATCTCTTCTACAATTAATTGTCACATGCGGAAAGAATAGAAGCGATAGCACATCAAATCATCACACACATTAACACAGTATGTATGGGGAAAGCTTATAGCTGAAAACCCCCAACTATAGTATATTATAAATGGAGAGAACATGCAGCAAATACATAGTACAAACTCCTCACAAGTACTCAGTACTATCTCCCAAAGCTACACAAAAACTAGCTTGGTTTTGAACAAGTCACAGGTTCAAAACACACCCACTACTTCTCTTCCTCTATTGCGCAATCAAGGCTGGTCTAAATAGAGATCTAGGTTCGAATCTCACTGGCTTCAACTGCGCAATTGTCATTGGTAATTTCCTCCAAGTGTTATGCAAATCCCATGCAAAACTGATCCTCCAACTGATAGCTATACTCACCCTTTCATCTACCTCTTTCATTGGTCTCCACTGAACTGTCCATGCACTGAGTTAAACTGATGTGTTCTTTAGTTGAATAGTGAGTTAATAATTAGTGAATTAAATAATATTTAATTCACACAACTCATCTCTAGTGTATTAGCCAGTTAAACTAAATACAACTAGTTCAACTAGTTAACCAGAACACCACCTCCATTAACTCCTCAATCAACTCCACCAAAACTTTGCCACATGAGTCTAACTGAAGTCAACCATGCAAGATGCCATCAAACCCTAGGAACCACATGATTCCTCTATCAGTTGCATGAGCCACCTCCATGACTCGAACTAAAGTGCTCCAAGAGAGTAAACTGTTGTTTATAGTCTAAATATTATTAAGGGTAAATAATATTTGACTTCCATATTTTTAGGAGAGGCAGTCTAAAAATAGCCTGTGACCTAAAAATATGAGTCTCATCTATTTTTACCAACATATCGCATACTTCAAGAATCTCCAACTGGAATCCCTGAATCATGCTCCGTATGTCTAAAAATAGACATAGTCTAAAAATAGATTTTTCGACAAAAATCACATGTGTGGTCCCCACCTAGTTTAGGTGATCACTCTCCAACTAGGATCAGGAAAGATGTTTCAGGAGGCCTCCTTCACTATTTCTTGTTGCCATTTTCAACACTCCCTCTCAACAAGAAAGGAATGTCATTGCATGCGACATGCAACTCCATGCATTCGCCCTGCAACCTCCACAAGCGCCATGCAACTCCATGCATCTGCTCTGCAACTCCTCTGAAACTGAATAGGCTCCAAACAACTCAATCGGTCTTGATGCATCTAGCATCTATCATCAAAGTCTTCGACTTCTGCTTGGCCAACTGCACATGTCATCAGGAACCACTGCGCTGTTGAACTCTTGCACCCATGCACTCTTGCACTTGCTTGTCAACTCGATCAGCTCCGATTATCCGTGCTGTCACTTTGATGCACTTTGCATCACTCCAAGTTGATCTTGCTACTACGCATGGGCACCTCGTAGGCCAGGTTCAGCTCATGAGATCCACACTTCCACACCCATCTCATGGATATGCTGAGAAATCTCCTCTTGGGATTAATCATGCATGTCGCCCCACCTCTCACCTGGTGGTATAGCTGCATGCACTCCCTCTGCCCATCTGGCACGAAATTTCTCTGGATGAGTGGTTTCTTCCACTCCATGATCCTCTTGTGGCTGCTCCACATCCCGAGGTTCACTATCACCTGCATGCAAAACTTGCTCCCTCTCAAGCATCAGTTGCATGTCTTTCTCCCGCTTCCCAACAGTAGGAAGCTCCGTAGACATCCCATCTACTTCAAGTCTGTAGAGATTCTTTGCCCGAATCCCAACCTTCTTGACTTGTCCCGTTGCCTTGTGCCAAAGGAAAAATTTTCCTTCTCTGAAGACAACTTCATACCCTTTATCCTCTAACATTGCAACTGAGATCAAATTCTTTGTTAGACCTGGTACATGCAATACATCTTGTAAAAGAATGAGTTTACCTGACTCCCTCTGAAAGGTTATGGTACCAATTCCGGTCGCATTGTATCGTCCACCGTCGCCCAACTCAACATGCATCTGGAGACCTTTCTCCACCAAGTCACTGAAAAGATTTGCATCTCCCGTCATGTGAAAGGAAGCGCCATTATCAATATACCACCCCGATCCCAATGCACTAGACAACATGCATGCGATCAATGAGAAGTCCAGCTCAAATTGCGAGGCAAGAGCCTCACCAGCTGCAAATCCAGCAGCCTGCTTGTTCTTCTTCTTCTTTGGGCAATTCGTGGCGTAATGTCCATGATCGTGACAGTGAAAACACTTCACTTTGGACATGTCACGCTCTTTACCATCCGCACCGGATTGAGAAGCCTTCTCCTTGCCCTTCCCTTTCCTTGCTTTGGCAGCCAAAGCGCAGTCTTCTTCATTATATACCTTTGATGAAGATCCATCTCTGGTAGTCCTCCTGATCTCCTCTTGCATGAGATCCGACCACAGTCGCTCCCATCCCGGCAAATTCTCTCGACCATTGACACTATCTTGATATGCATGCCAAGCCTTCGGAAGACCAAGGAGAGCCAGGTCCACCATATCCTCATCTTCGACAGTCACCCCCACACTTCCCAGCTCATCTCTGCACTGAGTGAACTTCGTGAGGTATTTTGCGATGCTGTCACCTTTCTCCATCTTGATGTTCCTGAGTCTATCTTTGAGTGCCAGCTTCATTTGGTCACTCTTGCTTTGGTATAGATCCGTCAAAGCTTTCCACATCAAATATGGAGAAGCCTTTCCATGCAGGCTGGATACTATATGATCCTTGACGCCCTCCAACAGGATCCTTCGACACTTTGCTTGTTTCTTTCGCCATGCTTCCACAACATCAGCATCATTAGAAGTAGGCTTTGGAATCTCTTTCTCCACGAATTCCAACAACCCATGATCATCTAATACAGCCTCCATGTGGTCCTTCCATGCAACATAATTCGAACTGCCTTCCAAGGCATATTCTAGTCGCAAACCGATGAAAGACATTTTCACCGCCGCACCAAGAACAAAAATCTGCAAACTCGAATTTCACCACCAGCTGATAACTCAATCGCTTCCGATCTACACTTGAGAACAAATTATTTCCAAATCAGAGATTGACTGCATGGGATTTTACTAGACCTTTCACTTTCCGAAGAAAGATGAATCCGGAGGCTATCTGGCCCGTATGCAGGCTCTGTCCGAGGAAATAAGTTTGCAATCACCGTAATAGATCTCGACAATTAATATTGCTCCGATACCATGTAGAAATTAGCTGAATAAATCACTTATTCAATGAATATTAACTTGATCATACATCAATTTCGAATTGCATGCATAACACATAATCTCTTCTACAATTAATTGTCACATGCGGAAAGAATAGAAGCGATAGCACATCAAATCATCACACACATTAACACAGTATGTATGGGGAAATATTATAGCTGAAAACCCCCAGCTATAGTATATTATAAATGGAGAGAACATGCAGCAAATACATAGTACAAACTCCTCACAAGTACTCAGTACTATCTCCCAAAGCTACACAAAAACTAGCTTGGTTTTGAACAAGTCACGGGTTCAAAACACACCCACTACTTCTCTGCCTCTATTGCGCAATCAAGGCTGGTCTAAATAGAGATCCAGGTTCGAATCTCACTGGCTTCAACTGCGCAATTGTCATTGGTAATTTCCTCCAAGTGTGGTGCAAATCTCATGCACAACTGATCCTCCAACTGATAACTTTACTCACCCTTTCATCTACCTCTTTCACTGGTCTCCACTGAACTGTCCATGCACTGAGTTAAAATGATGTGTTCTTTAGTTGAATAATGAGTTAATAATTAGTGAATTAAATAATATTTAATTCACACAACTCATCTCTAGTGTATTAGCCAGTTAAACTAAATACAACTAGTTCAACTAGTTAACCAGAACACCACCTCCATTAACTCCTCAATCAACTCCACCAAAAACTCTGCCACATGAGTCTAACTGAAGTCTAACATGCAAGATGCCATCAAACCTAGGAACCACGTGATTCCTCTGTCAGTTGCATGAGCCACCTCCATGACTCGAACTGAAGTGCTCCAAGAGAGTAAACTGCTGTTTATAGTCAAAATATTATTAAGGGTAAATAATATTTGACTTCCATATTTTTAGGGGAGGCAGTCTAAAAATAGCCTGTGACCTAAAAATATGAGTCTCATCTATTTTTACCAACATATCGCATACTTCAAGAATCTCCAACTGGAATCCTCGAATCATGCTCTGTATGTCTAAAAATAGACATAGTCTAAAAATAGACTTTTCGACAAAAATCACATGTGTGGTCCCCACCTAGTTTAGGTGATCACTTTCCAACTAGGATCAGGAAAGATGTTTCAGGAGGCCTCCTTCATTGTTTCTTGTTTCCATTTTCAAAAGATAATTATCATCAAACAGGTACCTTCTCCTCAAAAGAAGAAATATGTTAGGAATTTCTTAGGCTTAGCTGGTTACTATAGAAGGTTCATCAAATATTTTAGCAAAATAGCTTCACCCTTATTTGGGTTACAGGCCAAGGATATTGAGCTTATTTGGTCTGGTCCTTGTCAAGAGACTTTCGAGTTCATTAAGGAACAGCTGACTACTGCACCCATCCTCCGAGGTCCAAATTGGAATCTGCCTTTCCACATTCACACTGATGCATCCGAAAAAGCTGTAGGGGCAGCGTTAGGACAACTAGAGGACAAAATCCCTTATGCCATTTATTTCATCAGCAAGAATTTTTCAAAGTCCGAGCTGAATTATATTGTTATTAAGAAGGAGATGTTAACCATTGTCCATGCATTGAACAAATTCAGGCATTATGTAATAGGATATCAGACCTTTGTTCACACTGACCATGCATCCATCAAGTATTTAATGAACAAACCATATGTGAATGCTAGGATAATTAGATGGTTGTTACTTTTGCAGCAATTTTATTTGACTATTATTGATAAACCTGGAAAGGAGAATGTTGTTGCATTTTTTTGTCCAGGTTAGCTCTCCCTACAGGAGAAGAAGGAATGGTGGATGACCAGCTGCCAGATGCACACCTCTTTTCTGTATCAACACTATCACCATGGTTTGTTGATATAGCCAACTACTTTTTTGTTCAGAGGCTCCCTCCTAATCTTTAATTCAGGGAGAGGAGCAGAATCATCAAAAAAAGCACCCCTTTCACATGGATTGGGGGAAAACTTTTCAAGCTAGGCCCTGATAAAATCCTAAGGAGATGTGTGAGGGAGGAATAAGTTTTTGATATCCTCTCTGCATGTCATGACAACCCATGTGGAGGCCACTTTACTGCAAAGAGAACTGCTTACAAAGATTTGTAGGCAAGATACTATTGGTCTACCCTTCACCAAGATTCCAGAAGATAAACCAGTACGTGTGGCCAGTTCCAAAGGATGGGGAAACCCACGTAAAGGGATGAGATGCCTTTGCACCCTCATGTGGCTCTTGAGCCATTTGAAAAGTGGGGCATGGACTTTGTTGGACCTATCAATCCATCATCTAGACAAAAGAATTATATCATAGTCTGCATTGATTACCTAACAAAGTGGGCTAAAATAAAAGCAGTAACGGCAGCAACCAAGGCAAAAGTAGCATATTTTCTAAGAGAGAATGTGGTTTACAAGTTTGGATACCCCAGAGAAATAGTCACTGATCAAGGAGCACAATTCACCTCTCACCTCATTGAGAATCTTTTGAGGAAGCATAAGGTTCAACATAGAACTTCTACTACCTATCACCCTAAGGTGAATGGCCAAGTAGAAGTAACTAACAGAGCTTTAGAGAGCATCCTCTCCAAGGTTGTGAGCAACAGAAAAAAATATTGGGCAGACAGATTCATGGAAGCTACTTGGGCCTATAATACTATTTGGAAGGCAACAACAGGATTCGCTCCCTATGAACTAGTTTATGGTAAGAAGGCTCTACTTTTAGTTGAGTTTGAGTTCAATACTTTAAGAATGGTAGCTTAATTAAATCTATATCTATCAAATGCCCAAAAAGAGAGGTTGTTGCAACTAAATGGATTGGATGAGATCAGAATGCAAGCACTTCTTCACACTAAGGTATTTCACCTGCAAAGGAAGGTCTAACATGACAAGAAAATCAAATAAAATACCTTCCAAGAAGGATATTGGGCGTTGTTGTATAATTCAATGTTTAAATATTTCAAAGGCAAGCTGATGAAAAGATGGTTGGGACCTTACACAATGGAAAAATGCTTTGATAATGGCGCAGTTCAAATCAGAACCATAGATGAGGAAGGAATCCCCTTGCTTGTCAATGGTCACAAACTTAAAATTTACAAAAATCCTTTGTCAAAGGCATATTTCATAAATTCAATAAGCAGAGAGGTGTTTGTGATTGGAAACTCCATAGTTTCCCACACCTCTTGACAAAAAAAAAATAGAAAAAAAGAATAAAGATCCATGGGTGAAAACATCTCTGAAGTGCCCAAGGCAAGTCTGCATGTTTAAAACCTCCATGGAGGCATCCCACTTTCTTTCAAAAACAAAAACAAAAAAATACATTTGCATCTTTGTGTTTGTTGTTTTACAGGTTATTAATGGTTCCTTGAAACACATGGAAGAATTCATCTTCTTTTCCCTTCTTCTATTTTACCATCCATCCCATCATTCACTCTATTCATTTTCATAACTTCCTTCATCACCTCCATGCACCACATTCCTCCATTCCTAAGCACAATGTAGCAACGAAATCCCTATAGACATCAGGGAATTCCTACAGCACAGACATTTGTTCTTGAACAACAAGAAAAATGAGGGAGGAGCTCATGAAGCAGACCTCAGGAAAGACAAGAGTGCCACCCATGGCATCTGGAGCATCCCCACATAGAATCTACAATGAAAAGGAACATCAAGGAAAGATCAACATCTCACTCAAAGAGTTTCTCATTCAGCAAGCTACTCACTCAGAAAACAGGAAAATAAAGAAGAATGCAGCATATAAGAGGCTTGTCTCCAAATTCCAGCTCCTACAAATGCCTTGAAAACAACAGATAAAATCTGGTATAGCTTCTCACCCCTTGCTATGCATCCATAATAGCCAGAAATAATTAAATCTTCAGACTTATAGTTTAAGGGGCAGAAAGAGGGCCAGTTAGCTCGGCTACCATCATGAAGTATGACTAGGGAGAACTGCAAAGTCACACCACCTGGGCATGCAAAAGAAAACAATTTCAATTATTGGAGTAGAGGAGAATGAGGGTAGAAAACACGCAGTCCATCATGAATTAATAGGGAGAAGGAAACAATAGTCTCTAACGAAAATTGGAGATGAACCCGAGTTACATAAGTGCTCCAAATGAGCTGCGTAGTCTAATAATAAAGAGGGCCCATCTCATCCAAACTAGTAAATTAAAAAAATTTAAAGGGAGAGAGACTGACAGAAGCCCGCAGTGCTTAGATAAGAAAGAGAATAATATCTAGATGAAGAAGAAGAGGAACCGGAAGGAGAACCAGAAGAATAACTAGAAGAAGAAGAAGAACCAGAAGAAAAGGAGGAAGAGACAAAGGACAAAGGAAAAACAGAAGAGATGGCAATAGAAGTCATAGAGGTAGTAGGAAGTGGGCAAGAAGCAGACTCACAGCACAACACTACATCCCCTCAAGACAAAGAGGTTATTTCCACCTTAGCTCCTCTGAGCGCAAAGCGAAAAAGGAAGACCTATATGTATTTTGGAGCTGACAAGAGTCAGAGGATAAGTCAGAGAGAGCCATAAAATCATCCCACAAGCCTAATTATCATTGAAGAATCACCATGGGAGGAGGGAATAATCGAAGAAACAGTTCTGAAGGAGCAGCTGCAGAAGGCACAGGCAGAGAAGGTAGCACTGAAGGAGCAATTGCAACCAAAAGAACAGCAAGTAGCCACCCCAGAAAACTTATGCATAGAAGACCTTCAACACAGATTCCCTTTTGAATCATATGCTATGTACCTTAAGGAGTAATGGCTCCTATTTCAAATCAAAACTCTAGCCTCCCATGGACCCTACCTTTCCAAGATTGTAGGCAATTCATGGATTTTTACAAGCAAGCTAACATGGCTAATTAGGCAAAGATGGTAGAGTTTTATGTGCATAAACTTGTGATGAAAATTTTGGATAATTGCGACCCCAATCCTACAATGGGGGATATTCATTTGATGGCTTTATTATCTTGGATGATGAATGAGGACACTAGAGCAAAAGAGATATGGTGGATCATGTGAAGAAGAAATAGATAACCCTTACATATCATAACAGAATTGTTCAGCCCAAGAGGAATCATCCTTAACCGTTGAGATATTGAAAGGGACCCTGCACTAGTTGAAAGCTACCTTCAGACTCAAACATAAGTAATAGGCCACTTTGATCTTGTTTCTATGAAAATAAAATATGAGTGCATTATTTCCAGCTAGACGAGATGGAACAAACTCTCTCACAACCTCAAGAACATGGAGTACCATACACCAAAAATATTGAGGGGTGCATTGGAAAGGGAACCATTATACAAGAGGGCCATGTAGGCCAAAAACATCCAATGGTTGGGACTAAAGCTTAGCCCACCTTTTTTGTTGGGGCTGAATGATGAAAAAGACACAGATGCACAAGATAGAGAATGAGAGAATGCAGAAAATAATAATGGTTTTTACCCCCTTGGGGAAACTCCCACACTTCTTCCTCAGGAAATCAAGGGGGCTATCAAAGCCTTGAAGGAAATGCAGGAGGAGGATTAGTTGCTCAAAGGATGAGTAACCATTCAGTAGGGGGGTGATGATGAGCTCCATCATTAGACATATTTGGAGGGGTTAATGGTCACCTTTTTGGCTTCTTAGATCTATTTTTCTTGCTTTTTTTATTATTATTTGGTTTTATGATGCTAGTGTAGGTGGTGATTAAGGCTAACATACTCTGAGTGCCTAATATGAGGTTGAGGGAAAAAAATCATGAATTATTACTAATTTTTATAAGTATTTTATCATAAAGACTTGGATTTAAGTGGACTCAATCACCCCAAATATTCTCTCCAGCAATTCAAGTGCAAAGGCAACCAAGAAACTCCAAGAGGAGTGCACTCAATATTTGTTGACTTGGAGTTAAGTGGACTCAATCACCCCAAATATTCTCTCTAGCAATTTTTGTTTCAGAGGAAACTAAGCAACTCAAAGAGGAGAGCACTCAATCTATGTTTACTGGGAGTCAACTGGACTCAATCACCATTTTCAAGGGAGTTGTTTGCAACTGCCCTATAGAATAAATAGAGCAGAGCTAGAGCTAGGAAGGAGTTAGTTAGTCAGTGAGTTGATTCCATTCAGAACTATTGTTGCGAGCTATTGAGATTTTTATTTTACTTAGTAATAAAACTTTCAGAGATGTATGAGGTTATTCTTTTATGAAATGAGCAGACTGATTTCATTTTACTGATTTAAGTTTCAGAGAGCTAGGCTCATGGGTTAGGGCCCAATCCATGTGCCTCAACTTCTCTGTTCTTTTCATTCTTTCCTTTATGCCATTTAGCTAGTTTTTCTTCTACCATTTAGTTAGATCTATTTCTGATAGTTTCATTGCTTCTTAGTCTTTTCTTTCAGTTTTTTGTTGTAGATTTTCATTTGCTTATGATTAGTAGAATAGAGGATAAAACTCTAAAATTTTTGGATCTAGACTTCCCTTCTCAACTCTATCGATAGAACTCGAGGAGGGTAAACCTTCCCACAGAACAAAAACATTGATTTATGTTCATTATTTCCATCTCTGCGTTACTTCTCTAAACCTTGCTTTTACACCTCCATTCTCTCCTGTTTTCCACTTATTTTAACAGTTGCACCCACCTTTTTTCCCTAATAGCACTTAAAACGTTCTGCCACCTTATTCCTTTGTTTATATTGGTTACGGCCACCTTACTCGTTTTAATGCAAAAGTGTTGTAAAAACCATCAAATTTGACCTCTGCCTTTCCTCCTCGAAATCCCCACTACCATACTTCATTCATCGCAGATCGAAGTTTTCATTCTGTTCCTTTTAACACTTACTGCTCCCATATTCCCATTGGGATATTGCGATCACACTCCACCGCCTGTTCCACCGCCACATCACCTATCGCAGTCACACGTCCCATCGTTTTCCTCTTCACTTCAAGACTTATAATTCACGGTTTCCTTACCCTTTGTAACGCAAAACACTTGAAAACCATCGGAATTTGACCTTTCGACCTTACTCG
The DNA here is from genome assembly GCA_034641835.2 of Pinus albicaulis. NCBI lineage: Eukaryota > Viridiplantae > Streptophyta > Pinopsida > Pinales > Pinaceae > Pinus > Pinus albicaulis. The sequence goes on from JAXQQM020066476.1 coordinate 54,817, forward strand.
AAATTCCCGCTACTGTACATCACAAATCACAAATCACAACTTTTAGTTCCTTCCGTTAACACTTACCGCTCCCATCTGCCGATTGCGATATTGCGATCGTGCTCCGCAGTCGGTCCAACCGCCACGTCACCTATTGCAATCACATTTCACACATTTTCCTTTTTTTCTTTTAGACTTACCGCTTCCAAACACTAATTGTGATATTGAGATCGTGCTTCGCAGTCGGTCCCACTGCCACGTCACTCAACTCATTTCGCACATCACAACTCTTTCCTTTCCGCATTTCGTATTTCACTCGTCGCAGCTGTTAACCTGTCACACTTTGCACTTTGCATCTTTTTCTCCAACGCATCTCCTCCATCGTACTTTTTTAATTATTCCACTCCAAATCCATATTTGCGCTATAATAAAGTTAAAACCCCCTCTTTCCACTTTTAAGCCCCATTTCATGTGTTAAGCCCTCAATTAGCACCTTTTACCCCTTTTATTCTCCAAACAGCAAATCAACATTTTCTCTATCAGAATTAATTCATGGATAGTTTAGTTGCATGGATAGAAGCATGGTAGATAGAGCATAAGATAAGTAGGGTGTGTTTAGTTGATTGGCCAATTTAAGTGTGGTTTAAATTGGTTTCCTTTCTGCAACTTAGTTTAGTTTCTTTCCAGTCATTTGCTTTTAGCAAATTAATTTAGTTTATTTTTGTCATTTCCTTTCTGCATATTGAATTAGTTTCATTTCAGTCATTTCCTTTCTTCAAATTGATTTAGTTTCCTTTTAGTAATTTACATTTTGGTCTTTATCATAGTTTAAGAAATAGCACCCTTTCGTAAAGCAGAAGAGGATGACATGAACATAATGCATCTGTTGTGTATATTTCACTATCACCTCTAAGTTTATACGAACCTTGGGCTGATAAAGTAAATTAGGGTAGCCCCTGGGAGTTGCAGCACTCTCGGTGCAATACCAGGGCTCACCAGCATCACTGTGGCCCATCACCTCATACGAGGGTCCCGATGAAACCCCACAGGCACAACCACCATGGGTCGCAGCAACACCACTCTCTCAAACATAATTCTACAAAGGATACTAGCATATGTAAATAGCTTAGATCCATCTCAGACCTTTTCTAGCTGGGACACCATACCGTCATAGCAATGATGGGTAAATTCAAAGAAATGCTCAGCCCGAAGCCAATGTAGAACACCAATCCATGGCCCCGATGCCCTGTGCGGTGATGAAGACCCCATCATTATCCCATTCATAGCCAAAGCACACCGCTCGGCTAAATCAGTCGCCGATGATATCAGAATGCACCCCTCCGAAAGAGGTGCCCCACCATAATGAAGCTCTGCCCAATGCTAAAGCACTACCCTCCCAGGCGAGAGTGGATGGGGGAGTGCCTCACCCTGAGGAAACATGCTATTCATGATATAAATATCCATCTCTGGATGGTTAGAGACATCATACCCTTGCATCACCATCACTTTGTGCCGCCTATTCCAGCAACGGACTAGGTAACGCAACAATCGATCCTATGACCTTAGGAGGTCATTCTCAAGGAACTTGAGAAGACCCCACCGAGCTAGCTGTTGATGGGAACTAGCATCTTGTGCCACAACCATACGAAGGTTCAGCTAGTCTCTCTCTCTCCACAATATCCTATCACCAAATAGACACACATCAATGACATCAAAACACCAAAAAATTTTAAAATTTCCCAAAATAATTTCAAAAATTCACCTTGGATTTTTGACATGCCTTTTTCTCAAATAGGCACACTCACTGCACATTTGTATCTCAGACAGACATGGAAGTCGCACACAAAAAACACCCACAAGAACGAAATATTCATATAAATACTCAGTTTCGCGCGGAGATTCTGTGCATGTGCCTTGATCGCCTGCACGGTCAACGCCAAAAATGGATAGGGTTCCGTACAAACCTAATTTGTATGGAGACCTGCCTAGTAACACTGAAAAAATTGAAATGCAAGACGTTTTGGGGCCTACCTAACACTAGCGGTGTGAATCCCGGGTGCACAGGCTTACCGCAATGGTAAGAAAGGCTCAACGGCAAGCTTTGACCTCTCAAAATATCAAACACTCAAATGACACAAATGAGTTGAAATGAGCCATATTGGCCTATATATTTCCCTTTTCAAATTGTTTGAAGGACCATAATGGGAGCTTAGAAAGCCCAATTGCAGAACCGAAAGAAACACAGCGATCAACACCTCATAACGTCGAAAGGAGGCTCTACACATTCATGTCTCAGAAAAAAAATATTTTTTTCAATTCCGAGAGGTATGCCCTCTCTTAACATCTTTTCATTCAGCACTTTTTGTCAATATATTTGAATGAAAAAGATGCTTTCACTTGGGGTATTTTTTGGAGGTATTATACAGTACGACAAACCACCTATTGCCCCATGCACCGAAGGTTTCAGAGCAGGTATCATTCTACCCTTAGCATGATAGAGTCCCAGAGAAACTTTGCATATCCTGACATCATTTCTCCACAATAATTCAACCATAGGTTCCAAACACCTGACCATGTTTATCATCTCCCCACCTTGCAGATGGTAAACATCCTCGTTGGTCGGTAGAGCCTCCCCCTCCATAGCATCCATCACTCAAAGTATACCATGCATCAAAAAATATGACGCCATGGCCATATCACTACAGTCCGGGAAGCACTTCATGATCATTCATCCATCATGCATCAATTCAAGTTTTACCATATCAAAATAAAACCCCTTTCCCAAGCTACCATTTTCGCAAGAAGAACAAAAACACACCACCACATCTCGCATTTGGCCTACCATCCCCCCATCAGCATAGCCCATCTGCGATATTTTCAATCCGCTTCATCATCCTCACACCGAGACCAACCAATGGAGCCCCCACCCTTAGCAAAAACACCTTCCTCACATCATTAGTGAGCGGTCATTTTTATGTTTTTGGGGCACCCGTCTCCGTGTTTTGTACAATCCAAACTCATTTTTTTATTCTTGTGGAAAGTGTACAAATATTTTTTTAGGAGAACATCCTCCACCTATCCACCAATTTTTCGCCCATGGCAGTAGTCCCTAATCACCCTTAGTCGTAGCATCACACATTTCACACAAATCCACCATGACATTCATAACCAACATATACCCACCATGGATGTCCTATCAACTCCAGGGCTTTCCTCATCAAAAATAGTTATGAATGCCGCCAAAGTGATTTTTTCATGCTCCGACCTTGGTCCACTAAACTACCATCGTCAATTTTCAACCAATTCTCGCTATCATGCCTATGTTAAAACTATCATATCAGAGACCCTGGTCCCTTGCATCAGTAGCTCTCTTATTCGGTTGAGGCTTCTTTTTTGTCGACTTCAACAACCATTCTCCAAAATGGAAGCAGTACCTTGGATGGCTCCTCATCTCAATAGGGGCATCCTTGGGTGGCACTTTGGGAATCATCATTGCCCATAGATTTCATCGATCCTCTTGACATTCGACTACAACACAAGCTTTCATGTCAAAATGGCATTGTACTTCACAACCATTGCACTTTGTCCAAATTTGTCAAAGACCCGTGTCATTATAAGAATATCTTTCAGCAATTATTACACAAGAAGGTCCCAGTCATACACCCATGCATACAATGAGCATTTATATTCCATGCTAAGATCATGCATGTGGGCACCACATTCGACCTATTTTCCAAGAAAAATGCCCCTAAGGGTGTCATCAATCATCATCATAAACCAAATCAGCAGATCATTACCATATAAGTGACACAGAGAGAACCTTTATCTGTTAGATAAGATTTTTAACTAGCCAAAGCATCACGAGCATGGGACATGCCCTCCTCGTACAAACATTGTATTTATTGTATTATACTATATCTTGTAGGTTTCCAATAGAACATGGTCCCTATTTTACTCACAGTAAGGGGTCTCCAACCTTGGGTTGCACGCAGGTATCTCTCTCTCTCTCAACATGGGTTATATAGAACAGAAACTATAATTTATTTCAGCTATACAGTTCTTCCTAGACCTCACATATTAGGGGGCAATTGTTATCATTGGAAAATCAGACAAGCAAAAGACATCATGAAATTTCAAGCAGAAGGATTTACAGGACTAAGAAACATTAGAGAATCTGGAAAATTTAAAAATATCTAAGGCCAAGAGGAAAAATTATCAAATTGCACACAGAATACAAATGAAAATTACGCTCCACACGCATTTTTCTTCGATAGTTGTGCTGGTCTGCACATCTTTCCCTCAATAAGCCACGCGGTCCTAAGCATGGCGAAAGGTCACCATCCGAGACCACTTGACACACTTCACGAAGATATTCTCCACTTGATGCCGCCCAAGGACAACCACCTTGAGACCTTAAGTGAGCACACAATGGAATCAACCCCCACTCTTGGGTCACTATCCACAATTTTACCAAGGGATGGAAGAAGAATATGAATTTTTCCTATAAAATGCCACCATGAGAAGAACAAAATGATAACACATTGTTATGATGGCCAAATTTCCCATGAGTAAACCAGCAGTGTGTTGTCCCAACAGTAATAGAGTGAAGGGGTTCAGTTATTGGCCATCCAACTCCTTAATCCCTAAGGAGAAGTTCACCAAGTGTCTGGCATCCAATCACTCATTCAAGGAGAAGAGAGATACTAGCATACCAGCTTAAGGGGAAAGCCCTCCTTGCCTTGGGTATTAGATCTCCATAACTCTAAGGACCCATTGCAAGTTTGTAACGTTCTACCCCTTCTTTACTAATAGCAGCTAATAAGAGGGGATTAGTTCTCCGCTCGGATTATTAGCTCGTTTGACTCGATTGAGCTTTTGTTTATGTTTTTTTGTTGTTTTGTTTCCTCTTCTTTTTTGTAGAATGATATGTTCCATAAACTAGTTTTTCTACATGTTAGTATGTTTCCACAAACCATCTAACAAAACTTTTTTCCATGTGACCATTTCTTGTAGGTTAGAAATCACTCCTATCAAGCAACGGTGTTTTAGTACACTCGTGCACTAAACACACCAGTACAAACCCCAATTCTTAACCCTGGATTAGAAAATAACTTTAGTTCCCTTGACTAGATCCTATAAAATACCATGGGAAAAAAAACATCATGCCCAAAACAATATGCAAAACCCATGCACAAAACCATAGGTAGGTTCACCCACCATCTATGGGTTCGCTCCCCATCCTTGGGTTTGCCCAACTATTATTTCCGCGTGGAATTATTCATGGAAAGAAAATAACACACACCCAAAAACACCTCTAACACATGTAAACGTCATTAGCCAGCACACAAATCTAATAATCTAACAGGGAATCATCATCGTGATCACATCTAACAAAACACAAGCATTGTAATCTAACATAATCACCACACACATTCTCAATTATACATCTCATGTCAAATAACTTCTATTTCATACACATCTATTTGCAAGCACATTAAATGAGCATATCTAACATGGCCTAACAATATACACCTTAACACCAACATATAAATTAAGTCATCAACATGAACCAAAAAAAATGTGTTTGTATATATCTATATATATATATATATATATAACTGCTATAAAATATAGGATAAAATGGTAGTAGTGGCAGCATGATCTGTAGTTGAAGATGATGGATGGTCAACTGCCTTGAAAATTGAACTATGACGTGGAGGATAAGGTGGTTTGTTTTCTATCTGAGGAGAAATAAGAAGTACTGGGTCATGAGTTGAAGGAGGAGGAGGTGGAGTACTACCATAAGGATCACTAGTACCTTGATCATCATCTGATGGGGTAGTACTGGGTGAAAACTCATGAGTATTTGTTTCATACCCATCCCTCCTCATTGTCAGTATCCTAGTAGCTCTGATGATGTGACGCATAAGACTCATCATATCGTATGGAAATCCCCTCAAGAGCTTCAAGAGTCTAGGATATTCCCGAATATCTCAACTCATTGTAGGGAAGACTCCCTTCTCAACCAAAATTATAGAGATTCGGTCGCATTACTCCATCCTGAATCTGACAACAACCTTACACAGTCACATTCCTGCATCCATATGCATCTGAGGATGTGCTTCACCCATCATGGCCTCGACCATCTCCACATCTAAATACAGTGGGGTAAGAGGCATGTCTCGAATGAATGTGAAAATATCTACAAAATATATAGTATAAAACAATAATTATACAATTTCATAAAAAAAATTAATAAAACAAGTTAAATAACACGCTAGAATAAATTGTATTCTAATTTATTAAGACAATAAAATGAGATTATATTAATTTAAAGAAAACACTAAAATTACCTCTATCATCTGCAAGCTCATCCGGTGTGAAGAGGATGTTGGGACACTATCTCCAATCCCTCCCCATGTAAGGAAACGACACCAAGGCAAACATGTGGTCAACCTCACTAGCCAGTAGCCCTAGTGCCTCGATGAAAATTCTAGTCGAATACTTTGGCTGGCCCCTCTTGGGAACCATCTCGCCCCACATGTGCATATGAACCTCAGTCATCATCCTACGAGGGTGATGGTCAAAAGTAGGTATTTTCTCTAGAAACCTCTCAAAAAATAAACAACAAATCTATAAATAAAAATGGAATTTCACCCTCACATGTATCAGAGGAAAACATCTATCTAAATCCATACAAAACTGCAGCAAAAAAATGGCATACCATTTGATACATCATGGCCTCTACACCAAATAATCAACGTAAAAAAAAATAGGGAAACTAATGCACTTCCCATCACTAGTATAGTGTGCAATAGTACTTACTAATAGTGAGAGGCACCTAACCTCCTCTACACCAAAAGAAGTGATTCATAGTTGTCCACCATACACTTGAAGATATGTTGGATGCACTACATGATACCCAACATATCTCTGAGAGTATAAAAGTTGACTCTTTATTGCAACACCATGGGTACATCAGGGAACTAGGTAAAATCCTCCCCTTTCATGGATAGACCAGTGATAAAACAAATGTCCTCCTCCATGGGTTGATACCACTAATCAGGACCAACAAGGAAAGCTTTTTGGTGGAAATCCCACTAACGGATGAGTTGTTCCAACAATGCAGAGTGCCCTTTAGGTATTTAGTCTCTTCATAGTACTTAAGGAAGCCTACATTTGTTAAGAGGCCTTGGTCACTGCAGTAATATGGCGAGGGTATATATCTCTCTCCTTCTCTCATGCCTCCCATGGTTGGACCATATTTTATTATTCCACCCTTTTATCATGTTGTTGTTCCTTCCTGTATTGATGCCTCTACATTATTTACATATAAAATACATCAACCACATATTTAAAAAAATAAAAATAAAATCTTAAATGAAAAATGTGTTTATATATATGGACATATAACTTTCAATTAAAAGCAAAAAAATCATCTTCGATGCACCACAAAAACAGGAATGTCCCAGAAACTGTGCCACAAAAGCAGGAAAGCACTGACCATGGTGCATACATCAACTTGACACACTTCTTTCGATTTGTATACATACAAACACATAAGTTATTTTTAATTTTCAACGTGGTGCGTCGAAATAAATTTTCGCATCAATGTGTATCCATAACCTTTTCGCACTGAAATGAAACATTTAGGTTAATGAACACACTGAGCTATATTTTTTTATTACCATGCATTCAATGTGTTTGGTAAAAATACGCGCACCGGGAAGTAAATTTTACCAGACACATTGTCGTAAAAATTATAAATTTTCCTGGTGCATTTCAATTTACCAAATGCACCAACAAAATTGTGGTGCATTAACGGAACACATTGATTTGTGTTGCACCCTGTGAATTTACAAGGCGCACCATAATCAGTGCAATTTAAACCTATCGAACACACCATGCAAGAAAAAAAATTCAAAAGAAATGGATTTTTTTACCTAATTCTCAATTCTACTTCGCTAACAAATTAAATTAGAGAGAAACATAGAAATTGCTTGGACATTTGCTCATCGGGGAGGAATTATTTCCACATAAATAAATAAAAAAATGACCACTATTTGAGAAAATTTGAAATCCACATAGTGAGAAATGGATGGAAGGATGGAAAGCAAGGGAAGCATTGACGGAAAGGTTCTTCATAGAGGGAAGAGTAGCACTAATGCTTGAAAGCTCTACAACACTGCAAATGGTAAAAATGAATTTTATGACCAGTAGTTTTTTTTATTTAACCTTGTTCCAGTGCGCTCCAGTAACCGCACCGGTGCGTACTATTTCCTAAGTGCACCACTATTTTGAAATTAAAAACCCTATTGCAGTGAACCTTGTTATTTACGCACTGATACATTTCAATATAGGAATGGCACTGGTGATTTGTGGGAGTATAGCACCAAAATGGTGAAAATGAATTTTATGACCGACATTTTTTAAATTTAACCTTTGTATGGTGCTATCGAGTAGTATACGCATCGGTGCGCCTTATATAGGTAGCACACCATTATTTTTATTTGTATAAAAAATAATCTTGTATGATGCACCACTTTTTGTTAAGCATCGGGGCCTTCAATTCAATTAACGGTGCCAGTGTGTATAATATAATAAGTGCACCGCTATTTTTAAGTTAAAAACCCTACAACGTTACACCATATTTTTTATGCATCGGGGCATTCATATATGGGTTTAGCAGCAGGGTGTCATGAGAGTATAGCACTAGAATGGGAAAAATGAATTTTACGACCGACATTTTTGTAAATTTAACCCTTTTCTAGTGCTATTGAGTAGAATACACATCAGTGTGCATTATGTACTTAGCACATCATTATGTTTTTATTTTTATAAAAAAATAATTTTGTCACAGTGCATCATATTTTATTAAGCACCAGTGTGTATAATTTTAGAATGTATCAGTGTGTTAGTGTATTATAGAGACACTGTTAAAATACAACTGCCTTCCCAACTCCGATAGTGACATCTGCTACAAATGGATTTTTGGGATATTTTTATAGGGGCTTCAGGAAAAACCTCCACTAGAGGGTCTTATCCTTGTAGTAGGTTTCCGAGAGCATATTTTGTGTCAAATATGTGTATGTGAGCATGTCGTTCTCTATTATATGCGTAATTTTCATTCACATGTATGCACTGTTAATAGTAAATATATAGATCCAAAAACCTACTAAAATTGTAATAGTGTAGAATTTTAAATTTTAAATATAATTTTATCATATATGTTGTGACGAGCTATCCAGTGGAATATCCATGACATTTTATGGATCAAGTAGTGTATTTTTTTAATAATAGTTATAAATGACATTTGATTGCATGGTGAATTTAGTGATCATACAAATCTATTAAATTTTAATAATTTATGGATAATTCACATTTAATTTTCCAAATCAAGCCTTGATGAGGATCGTAGGAGAATATTTTTAAAAAGTTGTATTCCAAATCACATTGGACATTGGTCTCATCCTTTCAAACTAGCCTCGTACTTCCCTTACCTATTCTAAACTAGCATCCTATCATTTCCATGATATTATTTTCCTCTTATTCAATCCATATTTGACTCAATATTGAATTTCTTCGATATACTTAGGGAGCAATTTTGTGTTCTATAATGATTGGTTATCATAGTTGACCATGTTAATAATATATTTTGGAAACAATGTTTCTTAGACATGCTCTCCTCACATTTCCATTAGGTGAAATGATGATCAACCACACCATTTTTCTATAGATCACATCCTCTATAAAATGATATGAAATTTTGTGTTCCTTCATAACTAACAATTAACCTACAAGTGACATGCTTCAAAATGACAAGGAAAAATTCCTTTCAACATCTATAACCCCAATTTATTGTGACTTATGCTAAATAGTTGAGATGGGATAATTCAAAGTCTCCAACTAGGAATCATCTCGCACTGAATGAACACGAGACTTTAATTTCAATCGCTTAATAAAAACAATGAAAAACATGATGAAAAGAAACTGTTTTTTTCTTTATTTATTTAGATTACTTATGACCCATCTGTGTGCGGTGTGGCAGAAGTTGAACATATATATCCATTAATTCAAATGATTTTCAACTACACCAGTTTTTATTGAAATGCAAAGTTATTTAATCATGTATCACTTCATTAAACATAATTAAGAATCAAAAGCACACAAAATCCTTCCTCTAAATCTTATGGAAGGTTCCTAATAATTTTTTTGTTAATTCATAACACAAAATTGTAAATGTGCAAACATGATACCCAATTAAATTTTAAAACCATGCACATGAAGGGTAAAGCGTTATTTAAACCTATACATAGATTGACCTATCCATTTTCAACAACAAATATTAAAATTTTCCATGTTGAATCAGTGCAAAAGGATTGATGACACCTTAGTGGCTAATTGAACTTAGTAAATGATGCCTTAGATAATTATGACCCATCTATGTGTGGTGTGGCAGAAGTTGAACATATATATCCATTAATTCAAATGATTTTCAACTACACAAATTTTTATTGAAATGAAAAATGATTAAATCATTATATCACTTCATTAAACATAATTAAGAATGGAAAGCACACAAACTCCTTCCTTGAAATCTTATAGAAGATTCCTAATAAATTTTTTGTTAATGGCATAACTCAAAATTGTAAATTTGCAAACATGATACGCAATTAAATTTTAAAACCATGCACATGACAGTTAAATAATTATTTCAACATGTACATAGATTGACCTACCCTTTTTCAACAACAAATATTAAAATTTTACATGTTGCATCAATGCAAAAGGATTGATGACACCTTAGTTTCCAATTGAAATTATTAAAGAACACCCTATAAAGATTATCATGGCTTCCCTATATTATATTTTCTTACACCACAAAGACTATTAAAGTCTATAAAATGAGAAAATAGGAGAATACAAATTACAGCATGACACAATTTATGGAATTATCCATATACATAATTGGAAAAGAAGAAGAAGATTTCATCTTGATTGAAATTTCAAGGGCATAAACTCATCTAATTAATTATGCTATAGAAATGAGAATAGTTACTTATATATGATTGTTGATAATGTTTTGATCCATATAATGAAAATAATTATCAAAAATTAAGGACCAAATGATTGTATGGAGAGGTGCATTCTAAACTCATTTTGAGAGTATGTTTAATTTCATTCATGTTCAATATGGAATTGACATATGCTCAATATATAAAAAATTACTCAATACAAAAACAAAAATGAAAATAACCATATAAATAAATAAAATTAAAAATGATTCTCTGAAATTATAAACTCCTATATGTAATTCCATTCATACTTAATGTGGAGTTGAGATGTCCAATAATAAAGAATTACTATACAACAATTACAATTCATGATTAGATTAATTAAGTTCTTTTGGTTAGATTTACTAAACTTCTTCACACTCGCTTGATTTCCTGATCTTCTTCGTGTTCATTCCAATTCCAGTAAATATACTAGGTATTTGATTTAGTTATCAAGTGTTGAAAACAAAGTACACGAAGTATTCCAATTTGACTCAACTAACGAGCACATTTGAAATTCCAACATAGCGGTTTCGACGCTTTTGACCAAATGTGGAGAATTTCCCAATTTTCGATCACTTGAAGCGATTGGCTATCTTTGACGTTTATAGAAAGTGTAGTAATCACAGACACTTGAACAACCTTGGGTGATTGCAGCGTTTGGAAGACGTCGCAATTGCGACACTATGGCCCAAAGCGTCGCTATTGAGACGACTCCAATCGTCGCAAGTGCGACACAATGTCTAGGTGTTTCCATTGTGACGTTTAGGTACCCGTCGCAATAGCGACGCTTTTTCCACCATCGGTATAACGAAAATTATATGCGCGCCACATAAAAATACGAAACTTATATGCGCGCTACATAAAAATGATTTTATTGTTTCGTATCCATCGCAATAGCTACATTAATGTCTGATATGACGCGCGCATTCGCCCTCCGCCCTTGCAGAACGGGTCGCCTTAGCTCTTGCCGAGCTGACATTTTCCTCAACATTCACCCTCGGCATTAAGCACTGAGCTCTTAACGAAACCGGCATTCACCCTCGGCATTTGCCCTCGAGCTCTTGAACGATATTAGCCCGTTCGTGAAAGTGTAGAAGTGTCCTCGGACACACAACTTTATTAGCAAAAAGATTACATAGCAAATTACAGGAGTTTACACACGTAAACTCACACTCTCACATTCTCTCATTACACATTACAATGAAAATAGGAAACTAACCTATTTATAAGCTCTATGTTCTAACTTAATCTAGTTATGGATCACTTGGAAAATAAACAAGTGTCCATTTACAATAAATAAGCTTCTAACCAATCTACTAACTTTACTCCTAACTTAGAGCCTAGGAAACGACTCTTTTCTAGAGTCCTAATTTTTAATAACAAATTTCTATTTCTAAATATCTCAAAGATTTATTAAATATTCTAGAATAATTATTAATTTAATATCTTAAATTAATAATTATTTTATTCAAACTTTATATCCTATGATAATATTTATTTTGGATCATCTAACATTCCCCCCTATGATCCAAAGATACATTACAACAGATACCAAGTTCATCCCTGAACTTAGTAAACTTTATTCTGCCAAGAGGTTTTGTGAAAATGTCGGAGGTCTGATCTTCTGAAGGGAAAAACATTGGCTTGATGACGTCCTTTGCAATGAGAGATCTGATATGATGATACTTGGTGTCCACATGCTTTGTCTTTGAATGGAAAACTGGATTCTTGGCAAGCTTTATTGTTGATTGATTGTCGATGAATAATGAAGTAGCTTCTGCTGGAGGAATCCCCAAGTCCTGTAAAACTCGACGTAACCAAACAATCTCACAAGCTGCTTCCCATGCTGAAATATACTCTGCTTCTGCTGAAGAAGTGGCCACTGTACTTTGCTTCTTGCAACTCCAGGAAACTGCAGCTGACCCCATGTTCATTAAGTAACTTGAGGTTGATGCCCTGTCATCAATACTGCCAGCAAAGTCGGCATCTGAAAATCCACCAAGTACAAAATTTTTAGTCTTTTTGTAAAGAAGACCAAAATCTTTTGTTCCTTGGATATATTGAAGAACTCTTTTGGCTGCATTCCAGTGGCTGTCTAGTGGTTCCTGCATAAAACGTGAAAGAATACTGACTGCATAAGATAGATCAGGACGAGTGGTTGTCAAATAAATCAAGCTGCCAATCAACTGTCTGTAAGTCGTGCTGTCCACTTTTCCCCCCCCTTCAAATTTTGAAAGTTTTAAGTTTTGTTCCATAGGGGTAAGGACAGGCTTACAATCCTGCATTCCAAATCGTTGAAGAATTTCTGCTGCATATTTACTCTGGGAAATGAAGATCTGATGTGGACGTTGGAATACTTCAACTCCAAGATAGTAGTGAAGTAGTCCCAAATCTGTCATCTTAAAACCTACATGTAACTCCTTTTTCACCTGTTCAATGTGATCATCATTGTTTCCTGTAATGATCAAATCATCGACATACATAATGAGAATGAACAGATATTTTCCCTGTTGGCGCACATACAAAGTATCATTAAATTCACTGCGATGAAAACCAACTTTGCGAAGGTATTCATCCATTTTGGCATACCAAGCGCGGGGAGCTTGTTTTAATCCATATAAAGCCTTGATTAATTTGCAGACTTTATGTTCTTGCCCTTTAACTTCAAACCCTGGTGGTTGTGTCATGTATACATCTTCCTGTAAGTCCCCGTTGAGAAAAGCGCTTTTGACATCCATTTGATGAACTTTCCACCCTTTCTGAGCTGCTAAGGCAAGTGTGAGGCAGATGGTGTTCCATTTGGCTGTGGGAGCAAAGGTCTCCTCATAATTGATCCCTTCCTACTGCGCAAAACCTTTAGCAACAAGGCATGCTTTATACTTGTCAATATCACCATTTTTCTTGTACTTAATTCGATAAACCCATTTGCATCCAATAGGTTTAACATGTTGAGGACAATCAACAAGTTGCCAAGTGTTGTTGTCTTGAACTGCCTGATATTCATCAACCATTGCTTGTTGCCATGCTTTATGTTTTACTGCCTCTTGAAAAGAAGAAGGTTCAGTAAAATCATTTGCTATTAAAGCAAAATTGCCTTCATTTCGTTTTGATGCCCTTGTTCCTGTTTTGTTTTGTTCATTAGGCCTTACATCTTTCAATAGTTGAACTGCCCATTTTGGAAGTTGTTGCTCACTTGTTTGAGGTTCTGAGAAGTCTCCATCATTGTAGAGGGGATTAATGTAAACTGATGTTGGTCGTTCAGGAGGTGAATCTGGAGAATCACTGTCAGAAGAACTGCTGCTGGTTGGAGACGCTGATGAACTGCTAGAAGACCCAGATGGTTTTGGTGAAGTAGATGGACTGGATGACTCATCTTCAGAGGAAGGAAAATCAAGTTCATACCAATTTGGTGAAGTTGGTTGACTTTGCATATTTCCTTTCCTTTTACTTCCTTTAGTTTCTAACTTTTGAAGAAGACTTTCGATTTCTTCAACACTCTTACTCTCTGTTTC
>JAXQQM020086868.1:0-30272 GCA_034641835.2 Pinus albicaulis
AGTTATAAGGCATGGAAGACCTGAAAGACAAATCTTCACCTTAATTGTCTCAGAGTACAAACAAGACACCTCAGCCAGGAAAGTACTTCAAGAACATGCCCTAGAATTTATTGTCAACTTGACAAAGACTTCTAAATCGACTAAAGGGTACCAAAAAGTTAATGTAAAGATATTAAACAGAATGGGCTTCAAAGACATTTATCCCTCTATTTTAATGAATCATTTAAATCCTATCTACCACTACTATCACTGATTCACCTATAAGAACCCATGAGAAATACATTTTAAATGTTGGTTGATTGTTAAAAAACTGCTGATTATAAGCCATTTCATTGAGTTAGAGTTATGTGAGTAGTAGTTGTAAATAGGCTGGGAGATGATTTCTGGATGATATCAAGCTATTGGACAAGAATGTATGTGACTGGTTTTGCTCTACTAATATGACAAGCATGTTCATTGGATCCTAATCTAAATCAGTGGTGATGTGTCCCTTCTTTGTTATTGTTTTCCCTCTATTTTACATCATGTCTCATTTTCTCTGATAAGAAACAATAATTTTAGCTTAGGACATACTGCTGCAAGTACCCTAATGCTTCCTGCGCTTTCTTATCTTTTATGTTTTCTGCTACTTGTGTATCTAAGAACAAATTCAATATAATTTAACCAGTATAGAAGTTACTTTGTCCATGCTTACTGATGTATGAATTTAGAGTTTTCTTCTTAGATGTTCCTGTTTGGTTCAGCTGAAAGAATAGGAGAATATGGAGATTTAGTGTTTAGCCCTGTCCCCTAAGTTCCCTTTCCAGCAGTTAGCCTTTCTAAGATCCCTTTTAGTTGAATGCCAAAGAAGAGAAGGTTAAAAGCCATTCTCTGATCTTATACTTCACTCTATGTTTTAACTGAAGTGTTTTCTACTTGTTTCATCCCATACTATCATCTTAAGAGATCCTCTGTTTTATATGACTAGCCCTTTGGAAGCCTTGGATATTTGAATTGCAAGTAAACCCTTTTATAACCCCATTGCCCAATGGACTTGTATTCTCTTTGAATTATCTCCCCATTGCCGAAAATCTTTACTACTCGTTCCTTTACCTTAGATTGAACCCTTCTTTCATATTTCCCAACCAAACAAACAAATCAAAAACCCTTGAGCCCTATAACTAGCCTAACACCTTAAATTGACCTTTAAAGATACATTATTCTTTATATTTATAGAGAGATCCCTCTCTGGATCTAGGAGAGCTAGATCCTGAGATCCAAAAGTGGTTTGATGTTGTCTTGTCATTTGGTATTGCCAAATCTACCAAATCACAGGAACCCAAACATAATGGCGCCTCCGCTGGGGAAGAAGACCAATTACCCTCGATTTGGTATAGATTGCTGATGGTGGACAGCAGCTTGCTTCAAAACATTTTAAAACCCTCCACCTGGCGACTCCATAGTTCCTTAATGACCAAAAGAATCCACTGGTGATCAGTAGGCCTGCTGATTATCTCTGTTCCACAAGACTCCACTGGGAGACCAGTTTCATCACAACATCATCCATACTTAAGGAAACACATAGGATTAAGTTTCTTTCTTTAAGGATATTTTGCCTCTTAAATATTTTTATACCTGGCTAACTTTTCTCGTTGAGTCTGAAAACTCAACATACTGGCTTCAAGGAAAATCTATACTAGAGCTTATCCTGATCCAAACCCTCCTGAAATAGTTGACAATCCAGAAAGCATTCTTTGGAAGTTTCTCACATCTAGGGATCCAACTATTGTTAGACCCATTCATAGAGCTAACTTAGAACCTGAAAACCATGCAACTCTATCAGATACCCAAGTTGATTTAGATTTACCAAGTAATTTACCAATAACTAAGTCATTCAGTGGTATAGATCAGATAGACTTTGAGCCTTAAAGTTCACCACCACAGAGTGGTCAACATATTGGTAACAGAGAAACCCCTCCATAAACACCTCCTGATATCCACCTCATTCATAACTTGGTTCTTTCTCACCCTAAGTCTGCGCAACAGTCTGTGGTTGGTCCAAGAATTTCTGTCGTCCACATACCTACTGTCCAAGCCACTCCTTCCCCCCCACAAAACACTATCATGGCAGCATGGTATGCTCCCCTAGTGTTGCCACAGCCTCTGGTTCCTTTACCCAATGACTATCAGTCTAAAAATCCCCATTTCACTGGAAAAGAATCTACCACAGCTCAACAACATGTAGATAGGATGGAAGATGCTTGTGAGTATATGGAAATAGAAGATGAGACCATTAAGATGAGAATATTTGCTCAAAGTTTAGGAGGAGAAGTAAAGAAGTGGTTTAAAATATTAACTCCTAATAGCATCAATGACCTTCCTTCTTTACATCAAGCTTTCATAAACAAATGGGAAATCAAAAGCAACCCTCTACAAATATTAGCAGAGTATAAAGGTCTTGAAAGAAATCAGGGAGAGAGTGTTCATGATTACTCCACTAGGTTTAATAGTGTCTACAACGCTCTTCCACCCCACATGAAACCTCCCCAAGGATTGACCTTAGTGAAATATCCTGAAGGTTTCGATGCTGATATGGCCTATCAACTAAGGTAGAGAGACTATTCAACTCTAGAAGACATGCAGAAGGGAGTTGTGAGTGTAGAAGAAAACCTAATTGAAAAAAGAGCTAGGATGAGGACTGAAAAGAAGGTAACCTATAGGGAAGACAACACAACTTCTACATCTGATTCCAAATTTGATAATCTAGCCAAAAACATGGAGAGGCTAGAAAGAATGATGGAGAAAATGGTTGTCCAAGCCAATAATCAGAATATAAATCAGTCTCAAAACCAAAACAAAAACTTTAGGAGAAACACTCCTCCCAATAGAAAAAGGGATTCTAACCAACAAAGCATACCTCCATTCCAAGAGAATTTCCTTGATGAGGATGAAGGAATAATAGAAGAATCAGAGGGAACTGTTATAAACATGGTGGAAGTGGATAATCAAGATCACACCCTTTTCTCAGAATACAACCAGACCTCATACGCACATTGGGATGGAGAAGGGTTAGAATCTAAAGACTATAGGTTAGGATTCGAGAATGCCATCATGCAGGTCTGAGAAAAATATGATCTCAAAAGTAAAAAGAACCCAGAAGCTCCCAAACCAAAAACCTCTAAAATCACTATTAAGAAAAGACCTGAAAAGACTCCTAAAGGGACTGCTGAAAACAACAAAACAACAGCTGAGAGTTCTGGCAAAAAAAGGAAAAAGACACCCAAACCATTGACAAACCAAGACTAGAAACCAACAGCACTAGCACTACAACTAATGCTCCTGAAAAAACAGTTTCAACCAATGTACATAGTGAAAATCAACAAGCTGATTTTGCCAATAAAATAGTGACCAACAAAAGAGAATTGAACCTTTCAAAGAACCAATCTCCTTTCAATTTGGAAAGTGAAATTTCCAAAATCAAAATTTATGTCCCTCTCACTGAGTTGGCCACCCAAGATGTATATAAATTTCAAATATTGAAAGCTTTTAACTTAGGAGAAAACAGTGAATCTGTCAATTTAAATGATGATCAACCAGCTCTCTTGTTTGGCCCAAAAATTGAAGGAAAATTCCAGGAAGGAGTCGTGCCTCCTTTTTATGTCAGTTTAAATATCCATGAAAAAATCCTACATAACACTATGCATGAATTAGGGGCTTCACATAACCTCATGCCCAAAGTGATCATGGAGAAATTAGGCCTATAGATAACCATACCATATAAGGATTTATATTCTTTTAACTCTAGCAGAGTGAAGTGTTTGGGCCTGATCAAAGATCTCTGTGTAAATTTGACCCAAATCCTAGCCAAGTGCATGGTAATGGATGTTGTAGTGGCTGATGTACCTCCTAAATATGGCATGTTGCTATCAATATCATGGGGTGCCATGTTGCAAGGTACAATGAAAATGGACATGACATATGCCACTATCCCTGTTTTCAGCCAGCTTAGAAGACTATATAGGGAAGCACACATGAAATTTATGGTAAGAAGCATAGAGAAACTAGAAAATTCCCCTCTTTACTCTATCCATATAGACCTAGACTCTTTTATCCCTTACAATGATGAGTTTACAGATGAGCAAGAGCTAGAGAACAACAATTTGAGTAGAAGAGTAGAGACCACAAATCCAAACATAACGGCAGGTCTAGATATAGAGGAAAACAAGGGAGAAACATTTGAAAAGTTTGCAGAATTAGAAAATCAGAACCAAGACTGTAGAGAGCAGATTACCCATCAGCCTACTGACCTCAGGAAACAAGATGACAGTAAGGGGGAAACTGATAACAAATCTGCAAACAATCCCTTATGCAGCATGAGCTTTGATGGGTATTGCACTAAAAGGAATGCAGGAGCTGGGGTATGGTTGCACAGTACTGAAAACAATTATGCTGAGAGTCATGCCTTCAAGCTAAACTTCAAATGTACAAACAACATAGAAAAATATGAAGCTCTCCTCTTAGGGTTGCATCTATTGGAAAAATAGGAGCTAAGAGGATAGTTGTTCATGAAGACTCAGAACTGGTCATCAAACAAATAAATGGAGAGTATACTGCCAAATATCCTAGATTGAGGGCATATAGGAATGAGGTCTTGGATCTGTTGAAAACATTTGTAGAATATGAGCTTGTGTTTATCCCTAGAAGTCAAAACATACTTGCAAATGGATTGGCTTGTGCTACTAGTTCATACCAGAGACTAATTAATGAAAAACAAATCATTGCTCAAACAAAATACAGACCAGCAGTACCAGATAACGAAAAATATTTGCAGGTTTTCGAAGGTGATAAACAGATAGAGGATTTCCTGCTTTCGAGGAATGAGTTTGAATTACCTGATTCAAACTTTAAGCTCAATGAAGACAGTTTAGATAGAGAGCCCCCTGATTAAGAAAAACCATTCCCTACTGTAGAAATAAATCTGCTGATTAGAGAATTTGAAAATCAAACAGAGGAATACATGAACATAGATAAAGAAGACATAGAGGTACTACAGTCCAAGGACAAAAGCATACCCAGAGGACTAGCACCCGTTGAGGACCTCTTTGATTTTAATGATGTGGCAAAGAAGCCTACTATAGAACCCACTAAATCTGATGTTGAAGAATGAAATATAGGTAGCAAAGACCAGCCTAAGATGATCAAGTTATCTAAAACATTACCAGCTCATATCAAACAGAAATACATTGATTTATTTAAAGAGTTTGTTGATGGTTTTTCTTGGAGATATGAAGATTTGAAGGCCTATGACACAGAAATCATCCAGCATAAGATTCCATTGAAAGAAAACCAGAAACCTTTTAGGCAAAAACTGCGCAGAATTAACCCTGTACAGTTACCTCTGGTAGAAAAATAAATTAAGAAAATGTATGAGGCTGGAATTATAGTCCCTGTGAGGTTTTCGGATTGGGTATTGTTACACAGTAATTTGTCACCATCCCTGCAATCCCCATCTCGCCCATTGGAGGGTCGTTTCTGTGACCAATAAGCAGTGTCACGCCTTGCAAATGCCATCATTGCTTCCCTTTCCATGAGGACAACATTTCTTCTGTTGATCATTTCCTAAGCAGATCCCTAAAAACACCTGTTTTTGCCTTGGCGCTGATAGCTCGTTATGTACTCACGCCAATGAGGAAAATTAACACTGAGCCCGCACCAATTGGCACTCTGTCCCAGTTAAGCACCCATGCCAATCTATTTTTGGAAAGTTTTTTAAAAAAAGAGGCGAAGTTTCGTTTACAACAACTTCGTGGATGAGTCATCAGGAGTGGTTTCGACTGAATAACCACGGCCTTCCTCCTTTGGCCTCTTGTTTCCACCTTATGGGGAACCTCCCAAGGGATAAGGCCTCCCTTCCACTATTTTAGGGATCCCAACCTCCTCCTCTCCTCTATAAATATAGCCTTCATCCATTGATGAAGGGGCTGAATGGCTGAATAGCTAGTCTCCAAGTTCCCAAGAGCCATCAGAGCCTTATGCTACAAGAGCCTTGATTCATTCCCTTAAGGCCGAATCCAAGCAAGGAGATTATTGTCGAGACATCCGAAGAGAGAGGTTTGTCCCATCCCCGACAGGCTTTTTCGAGACGTGTTCCGTTGGCGACCCTCCGAAGGAGAATTCAACGTCAGGGCTATGGTTGTATTCTTCTTTGATTGATTAATGATAAACGACTATTGGTTATGGTTCCACTCCTGTTGTTTATTATGATAATGAGTTATGTCTTCTATGACTGACATATAGTTGCATATACTGGATTTTACGCTTGCGTTTGTTTTGTTTCTTGCGTGTGCAGGTGTCCGGTCACGGAGATCGTGAGGATTATGATCTGTTGGAGCTAAGGAACGGGAGCGCTACTTTCTCTACAAGCGACAGCGTTGGATTCCAGGTAAGCCTTCATAGCTAGTTGGTTTTTTTGCAATTAGGAACCTGCATTATAGCATGAACGATTGTTTCTAGACCCGGTCTAGGCTAGTAGGGATCGCCTCTATCCGTAGAGGGGATTTACCTCCACAACAAATTGGCCCGACTTTGTCACTGAAAACTAGCGCCAACTGGCACGACTTGCTCACTGAAAACTAGCGCCAATGCACAAATGGTGCGGGTTGCTAACTGACAACAAGCGCCAACACCTGAAAATGAAAAAACAAAGAATTTCTCCCAACCAAGACCAGACTCACCACTTCAAGCAGGATCTAAAACAAACCCAGAAGCAAAGTACTGACCAAAAGAAACTTCTGAACAAGGGTAAACCATAGCACCTACAGAAGATGGCATGACTGTCTGGCTATAATCCTCACCAGACAGGGGATGGCGTGAGTGATGAACTGGCAACCCGCGCCAATTGGCGCGACTGTCAGGGTGGAAACCGTGCC
Organism: Pinus albicaulis; assembly: GCA_034641835.2. Taxonomy (NCBI): domain Eukaryota; kingdom Viridiplantae; phylum Streptophyta; class Pinopsida; order Pinales; family Pinaceae; genus Pinus; species Pinus albicaulis. The sequence continues at coordinate 6,909 of JAXQQM020086868.1, forward strand.
AATCGAGCCAACCATGAAAGGATGAAAACTTGGAAAAACAGAGGTCAGATCTGATCCTCTAGGGCTGAACCAAAATCCAAACACTCAAAAAAGAGCCACCCCTCCCTCTGCATCCTGTCATTACTGTCGGCCCTTTTTCAAAATGGGGCGTAGATTTTATGATGTGTAACCCTCATTCGGCCGGGGGGCATGCATATATAATCGTCGCTGTCAACTACTTTACTAAGTGGGCTGAAGCGATTCCTACACTAGCCGCCGATGGTAAGACAACTGCCCAATTTATCTTCAACCACATCATTGCACGTTTCGGGGTCCCTCAGGCCATTGTAACCGATCATGGCACTCACTTTCGAGATTACATGATGGACGAGCTGACATCAAGATTGGGCTTATGACACAATAGCTCAACGCCATATTACCCCCAAGCAAATGGCCAGGTTGAGGCTGTGAACAAAGTTTTGGTAACAATGCTTCAACGAATAGTTGGAATTCATAAGTCCAATTGGCACCTCCAATTGTTCTCAGCTCTATGGGCATACCGGACATCAGCAAAGAGTGCAACCGGATTCATGCCATTCCAATTGGTGTATGGTATGGAAGCAAATCTTCCGGTTGAGTGCGAAATTCCTTCCTTAAAGTTGGCTGTGGAAATTTTTCCCAATACTTCTCCTGAAGAAGAGCGTCTCTTGTATTTGGAATGGTTGGATGAAACCCGCTGCTTGGCTGCTTTAGTCCTTGAAGCACAGAAGAAGCGGGTCAAAGCACACTTTGATCAATCGGTCTCTCCACGTTCCTTTGTCGAAGGGGATCTTGTCCTCCTATATGACCAAGCACATGACAAACTCGGGGCAGGAAAGCTCCAACCCATGTGGCATGGGCCCTATATAGTAAAACGAGTATTGAAAAATGGGACTTATGAGCTCATTGATTATGAAGGAGTTCCGTTGGCGCAACCTAGGAATGGGTTGTACCTTAAGAAATACTACGCTTGAAGTTATTTTTAGTGTGGTGTGTGTACATAGGTGTGTATATTCATTTGTGTGCATGTGTGGTGTGGTGTGCGATGTAAGCGTCTTTCTGCTGATCAGGTCTTCCTGATTGTATAGATGTCCATTACTCCGTTTTTGGGTTTCGCGGATGGTGCCTCCCGCAGTACCAGGAATATGTCGTTGGTAGCCTGGGTAATTTATAATCCTTCTGGTGAGTTAATTAACCTGCAAGGTGTATGTCTGGGTCTTGCTACAAATAATATCGCGGAATATAGTGTTGTATTGGAATTATTAACCGAGGCTGTGGACCTCGGCATTCGTGAATTACTTGTGTATCTATACTCACAACTTGTAGTATTACAGCTTAACGGGCATTATTCAGTAAGAAATCCATCCATTTTATGTCTGTATTTGCGTATTCATCTGCTGGAGAGAAATTTTCACTATATTACATATCAACACATACCCAGACATATGAATACATTAACAGATGCAGTAGCTAATTTGGTTTTAGATAGACATTTGCGCAATTTATAAACAAAACATCATCACATGTAGAAAGATCCATCCAGGAATAGGTATGTATATATATACATGTGTGTGTCGAAATGTTTACATAGTGTGCATCACATAAAATCAAAAAATATACATGTTCGTCTTAATACAGCCAGAGACGACATGTCTCTCAAAAAATATATGCATGAAAGAAGCCCTAGGTGTCTAATCCGCATGGTGCTCGTGGTAACATGCTACCGCGCGCACTAAGCGTCTCAAAAGTCGGTGGAGGCGACTAGGCACTCCTATCGTATGTCTCTGATACGCCATAAGGACATCTACCAACCAGGTGTAGTCTGGAATCCCCTGGGCGATCCCCTCAAGGTTCTGGATTAACTCTCCCCCCTCGGCACCCTCCGCCTGAGGGTCAGCTGCGGGCTAAGTTCTCCGTGCAATAGGAGACATACCGACAGGTCTCTCTGGGCCGACATCTGCATACATATAAACTGGTGTTAAAACGGACATGTATTACCAAAAAAAATCATAAAACATAAAAATCAAAATAGAGGCCATACCCAACTCCTCGTCCCAGTCATCCCCTTCCAGAAGTGGGAGATCTGGGTCTCCAGTGAAATCGGTCCTGGCATAGGGCCAATCCTCGACCATGATCAACTGACACCGTAACCATCCAAAAAACTCCAGCCTCCAAGACATCTATTGGCCTCCTCCTAACCTAGGCATAAGTGCTGCCCAACGAGCCATTCTTGGCTCTCTTGGTATCGGCTCAGCAACAATGGCCCCTTGGCCCTGGAAGATAGGTAGTCGTTCCAGGATGAACGATACCAAAATGGAACCATAGCCAAACTGCTTCAGTTTGACTTTCTTGCACTTTGTGAACTGCCTCTTGATATTTGTTGTCACTGCAGTTGTCCAATAAAACAGTGTTGGACTCATACACTCAGTGGCTACCAGGAGTTGGGCCTTGGTTGCCTCGTGTGGAGCTTGCGATCCCGCAACTTGTGTGATGGTGTGTAGCACTACTCTCAGTGCTAGATCCTGGACAGTGTGGATTTCCACCTTCCCGCTTCCTGATCTGGTTCGTGCCCCTGGGCACACCCTCACCATTACCTGCTCCATCTTTTCCCCAGATGGTCTGCTGCCTATCAGGATGGGCACCGGACCTCTGCGCAACAGTCCGGTTATGAAATATACATCAGAAACCTCCAGTTCCAGCACTTGGTCCCAAAGTTTAAATACTTCTTCATTTTCGTTCCATATACTGACCAAGTATTGTAGTGGCTCCGATTGAGCTCGTAAACAGGGTGTGAGGAAGAATTTCTTAAGTCCACAGTTCTTAAGTGCAGTCATGCAGGCTTCATTCTTGATAGCCATTTCATCTTCCTCTCCATGTACCCTCTCCTTCCATTTGATAACCATTTTTGCCTTTATATCTGCATCAACACAATCAAAAATACATTGTTAGATGTCTGGAACATTTGAAAATCCACATAGATAGCTCACATTTTCAAAATTTTGAGTGGAAAATTGCGTTGCGCCATTAGCGCGACCTCTTTGTGAAGAAATGTCTGTTGGCACAGGTCCGTGCCCGATACCCGCGCCAATGGAGCGAGCCCTAAAATTTCAAAATGGTTCGCCCAGAAGTCTAATACATAATAAAAACATATAAAAAATGGATTGGAATGGAGCTTAAGGAAACACCTATTACCTGGAACAAACGCGGAACTGGATAACGTCTCGGATCAGTCGTATTCGCTGTCAGAAGTTTGCACAGAAAATCGACCACTGTTGCTCTCCAATGAGGTAAAAAGTAAAAGTAATTTTGTTTTTACCATTTAAGACTTATTTATAACTTTTTGAAATCTAATTAGGTTTTAAAAGTCATTTTTATTAATATTTTAATATATTTTGTCAAAAATGGATTTTACACTTGCCTTATGTGCAGCAACAGGTTTTTACACAACTTAAACGGTGACACGAGTTGTATTTTATACTTTTTCGGACTCGGTAAATACACGAAAAAGTCATTTTGGAGTCATCTTTCAACTCTTTTCTAACTCTCTAAACATGAAAAGATTGCCGAGGCCCTTGTCGTTTCGATCTCGTTAAAGTGGCCACGAAACAACATCTACCCAGTATACGTTTACCCCCTTTTCGGGCTGGGATAGATTATTTACAAAAAAGGAATACCCTAGCCTATTGCAACTAGGAGGTTTTCTGAGATAAAGTTTTCTACCTTTTCGGATCTGAGGGACTATTTACGAAAAGGGATCATTGGATTTTACATTTCCGTTGTCTTTTCAAACTCTCTAAACATGAAAAGACGCCGAGTTCTTCCTTTGTCAGACTCGTTAAACCCTGATGACATTGGATTCAGTCGTAATGATGGTATCCGAGTTCCTCCTTCCTAGGGCTCGTTAAATGTACTAGGATGGGCTTATACAGAAAGCATATGGTATCCTCTTCAAGCTTGTGTAAAAATAAAGAGGTACTCGCCAGAAATGGTGGGGAAAATGAAACCAGAATCATTGTCGCGTCGACAGCATGTCACTCTTGAACATGGCACTTGTCTGCATTCGTGTCGGGTTGGGGACATCTCATCGTGTTTTCCACTTGCCTCCGTGGGTTTGGGTAATCCTTTTTGACCTCTCATCTGCTCTTTGCCTCGTCGCCATGACCTCTGATCTGTTGATGTCAAATACTTCCAAACTCGCTGTCGTGCCGTTTATATGTTCAAGAGAAGTTTACCTCTGCAAGTATTAACCTTCCTCTGATTCTCATATGATCTTGATCCACAAAGAAATTATGTTCCTCTGTCTCACATCGATGATGTGGGAAACATTATGGCCCACCTTCGATCAAGGTCACTTCCTGTCTACTTCAGCTCATTATCCAGGAAGCTGATATAGAGACTCCCTTTTGGTACCTTGGAGCCTGCATTCCTCAATGGCAGGTTCTTCGCATTCGACGTGAGGTTTTCATCATTGGCCTCCGCTCGAGTGATTCTGCGGGTGTTCGACATCAGCTCATTGTTAACATGCCGTAGATTGTACCTGTAGTACCTTGAGGACCATTGGCATTGATGGTGGTACCTCTCGCGTCTGTTAACAGCTTTCATCACTGGCTGGTAATCAGACTATGTTCTTGCATGTTCGACTTCAGCTCACATATTCACATGCTTGAACTTGTACTTTGTTCGGATCGAGATGGAGCGCAAGACCCTGGATTCCTGTCTGTTATAATCCAGGTTGTGATGTTGTGGATTCTTATGATTAGTTACATGACTCACTGATTGGATGGCTGTGACCATACCTGAGTCTATTTACCGATCCTCACTTGATGGCTGCGTCTATGCCTTGGATCTGGATTATTACATACTCTGTTATGGATGGCTGCGCCCATACCACGTATATATCATGTATTTGAGATATCAGTTGTACTTATCTATGCAGGTTTTCCGACGGCGGTGTTTTCAGTTGGACACGTTCTTGTAAAGCATTTCACCCCTCTCTCTCTCTTGGGCCTCATGCTTTAGGGGGCATCTATTACACAACAATTTTTCACCGTCCCTGCAATTCCCCATCCCGCACAATTGGAGGGCTCATTCCATGACCTGTGAGCAGTGACATAACTTGAAAACACTTTCATGGCATTCCCCTAAACATGTACTTTCACTGCCCTGAAGACAACTCCTTGTGAAAAACCCTAAAAACACCCCTTTTTGCATTGGCGCGAGAAGCCAGTTCATTACCAGCGCCAATGGGGGAAATCCTTCAAAGAGGGCGCACCAATTAGCGCTCTGTCTTAGAGTCACACTCGCGCCAGCCATTTTAAGGAGTGTTTTTTAAAAATAAATGGCGGAAGTTTCATCCTAAACAATCCATAAAATGGTATCTAATTTGAGTTGGGAGGTTTGGCTCCAGATATCCATGTAGAGGAAGTGGTTTGCCACCTCTCATGGAATCTTCCTTGAGGATAGGGCCAATCCCATGATTATAGGGATCCCAACTCCCCTTCCTCCATCTATAAAAGCTTGCTCATCTCCTTTGCAAGCTAGTCTCCAAGTTCCCAAGAGCCATCAGAGCCTTATGCTGCAAGAGCCTTGATTCATTCCCTTGAGGCCAAATCCAAGCAAGGATATTATTGTCGAGACATTCGAAGAGAGAGGTTTGTCCCATCCCCAACAAGATTTTTCGAGACATGTTCCACTGGTGACCCTCCGAAGGAGAATTCAGCATCAGAGCTATGGTTGTATTCTTCTTTGATTGATTAATGATAAGCGACTATTGGTTATGGTTCCACTCCTGTTGTTGATTATGATGATGAGTTATGTCTTCTTTGACTGACATATATTTTCATATACTAGATTTTACGCTTGCGTTTGTTTTGTTTCTTGCGTGTGCAGGTGTCCGATCACGGAGATCGTGAGGATTGTGATCTGCCGGAGCTAAGGAACGGGAGCGCTACTTTCTCTACAAGCGACAGCGTTGGATTCCAGGTAAGCCTTCATCACTAGTTGGTTTATTTGCAATTAGGAATCTACACTATAGCATGAACGATTGTTGCTAGACCCGGTCTAGGCTAGTAGGGATCGCCTCTGTCCGCAGAGGGGATTTACCTCCACAACAAATTTGCGACTCCACTGGGGATCATCTAGCTTGTTGTTGTTCTGCTTTGTAAGCTACAGACGAAGCCTGAAGTTAGCCAGATAGCCTTCGAAATGCTCTTGCTATGCAATTGTGAAGTAGATCAAAGCTGCTTCAGTCAATCTCTGGTTTATTTTGTAAACTGAACACTTGGAGTATTGTCTTGTCTTTTCGGTTGTTTCTCGATTCTGCTTGCTTGTTCGGCTCTTTTGGCTGGCTCTTTTTGTGATTTTGGCTTTTGGTCAGCTTGATCATCACTGGTCTGCTTGTTGGATTGCCTATTTTTATTTTTTCCATAGCAAACTAGACTGGCGCACTTTACAGCTTGACATTTGCGCCCATTAGCGCAGGTTGCTTGTGTATTACCAGCGCCAATTCATTTCTGGCGCTAGTTTCAGCCTCACAGTCGCGCCAATCCTATGAGGTACTAGGGTTTGCTCTATTCTGACCTTCCTGAGCTTGATCAGTGTGTTTGGTTTTGTTTTTTCAACTACTTGAGTGTTCTGGAGCCTTGTTTGACTGGCTGTCACCTTCGTCCTTTGGTTGTTTGCCCGTTTCCATCGATTTCACATTCTAGTCCTAAGGCATCTAGGTGCTCTTGTGTGTCAAGCCTCCCTTGGGAGTTTTTTTGGTTTCTATTTGTTCAATCAACCTTTTAATTACTCCTCTGCATTCGTTTGGCGGTTGTTTGTCATTTTATTGCGTCATTTGAGTGTTGCTTCTCTCCTTCATTCGAATTTCGCTTTCTCTCGCTTTGGGCCTAGATTACATGGTCTGTTTGAGTCTTTGGGATTCTCTTGGTTTTGAGGGACTGTTTTGTCAGTTTGGAGATCTGATTGTGTGTTTACATTGAGTGAAATTTGTTTGTTTTTCTCTTTCCTCATCACTTCTCAAATTGCTCTTAGTTTTCATTTTTGTTTAGTGCACTTTGCTATTAAACATTGAAAATATAAAAATATCTTTTGCTTTTGATTAGTTAGTGCAAATTAAAATCTTTTCAGTGTTATTAGTGATTAGTGACTTTGAGAGAAAAGTTTTTGGTTTCCATTAGCTGCATTAGAGACTTTGCTGGTTGTTCTCTGATCATTTTATTATTGTGTGAAAAGCTCTTAACTCTTTTGTAATTAGCTTTCATCGAATGAAATGATATATTGTGGCATATAGTGTGCATTTAGGAGATTTTGAGACATCACACTCGCTAGGGCCTGAAAACTGAAACGTAATTGAAGATAAACATTAAAATTTATTCAATTTACACTAAGGCAGCATTGAAACATTAACGCAACATTTAGTGGTCTAGGCTAGAGACGTGTTCCGGCGTCTTTAAACCTAGTAGTTGTCGTTCGCCTCTTGGCTTTAGACAGCACTAGTACGGACTTGTGCTCCCCGTACCATCGCGTATATAAAGGGAGACCCCACTAGGTTTCTATCCTTTATCCATAGGAAGCCGAGTCTGCCGCCCTATACCCGTGATACACCGGACACAGCATTCGGGGAGATTGCTTGCACGTACGTTAAGTCCTTGGTTGATTTCTCTTTCATTTTGAAACCAAGGTGTATATTGCAGTTCACAGTTATTTGGTACACCCTTTGCCTAGAATTCCTGAGTAGTCATTTCGATCTTTTCTGACTCTTTAAATTTGAAAAGGTCATCAAGTGCTTGTCCTTTCACGCTTGTTTCCAATCTGAAAGTGATAGAGTCACCTTTTTCCTATTTCTCAACTCTTAAAAGATGAAACGGTAGAGTTTTGTTTCAATGTTTTAAAAATTAACTGCCCACGAAATATTCTTGGTTAAAGTTAGTTTCCTTAGGGTGTTGTTCTGAAGATCGTTTCTGATGGCAACTTTTCCGGAGTTCACCAACCAAGGAATCCCCTCCGATAGGAATCCTGGTCCTTTTCCTCCTTTTGGAAATGTTGGTGCTCCTTATATGGCAACGTTGTCCCTTCCTGGGTTAACTGTTGGGTTGCCTGTTTGGTTGTTTTCAACCTCTGTAGTCCCGAATGTCTCGGCTACTGTTCAATCAGTTCCTCCGCCTGAACAACATCATGTTGATTCCAAGGTGGACCTCTCCCCTTCTTCGCCTGTTTCTGCGTCCTCCTCTTCTACTTCGCCTGGTGAAAGTTTGGATTCGAGTAACCAGGTGGCTAAGAAGAAGAAGAAGAAGACAAAGAAGAAGAAGTCTGATAAAGGAGAGGCTAGCTCTGCGGCTATTGCGCCTAAGAAGTCTCCTCTTGATAAACCTCCCAACCCTCTACGGAAAGTCAAGTTCCCTTGCATGTTGTGCACGGGAGACCATCTTCTTCGAGACTGCCCTAGCATTCCCAAGGTGCTCAAAGTATGGTCCAATGGTCGCCCACCGTTGCCATTGGCTTCTGGGAGTCAGGTTGGGGGCATGTCTTCAACTGGTGTTGGTAGGGCTCCTAGGAAGCAAGGTAAGATTACCAATCCCTGTAAGTTGTGTGAGCGGCACCATGCCATTCACCTTTGTCCATATATGGATGAATCCAAGTGAGTTTTGGACTCAACTGTTTCTACACCACGCCTCCCGGCTGGTTATAAACAGATTTCTTTGAGTCCTCGACCAGTTGATTCCATGATTGGTCAAGAGTCATCCTTGGTCGATCCCGCTCCCTCAGAAATTCAAATTCAGGAATCCATTCCCGACCAACCATTGGTCGTGGGATCAGTTGAACTGGCCCCGTCTGCAGTGCACCAGGTCTTTTCCGTCGAGAGTGGACTTCACACCCCTCAGGTTCTTCTTGTTTCTTCAGATTCCTCGGACTTGGAGAAAGATTCTCCTATACCTATACCTCAAGAAGTTTCTCCTCCGCCTCCCATGATGGAGGTGTTGGAGGATACTCCTCCCCACTACCTTGCGGAATGGAGGAGTGGGCTGGAGGATGATTCTTCTTCTTCCGTAGCTTGCCCGAGGGGAAGACCATCTCGGTTCAATGGTAGCCCCTCCAAGTAGTTTTGTCGCTTCCTTTCTTTGGTCGATTTGCGAGGATACCGCCTTTCGTCTTGTGTGTGCCTTCGAGATGCGGTACGGGCTTTTGGTCTAGTCGTACCTAGCACCATTATAGATGAAGGTGTGTACGGTAGTGTTCTATCCTCAACTATTGTGGCAAGCTTTTGGCTCTTCGCCATGGCTTGTTGTCTGAATGTTGGCATTTAACAGAAGAACGAGTCAACCGTTAGGGATCCTTCCAAGGTTACCTATTAATTTGGGAGGTAAAACCGTCCATATGGACGTGATGGTTGTTCCAGGCCCCTTGGATTTCAATCTTCTCTTGGGGCGCGATTACACCTATGCCTTGGGAGCGCTTGTCTCCTCCCTTTTTCGTGTGGTCTATTTTCCACATGAAGGACGGATCATGACCATTGATCAGCTTTCGTTCTTTGGTCTTGATGTGGAAACTGGCACGCTATCATCCCTTCCTGGTTTTTATCCACCCGTTGTATCTGCCCCACCGCAGGTCAACTATGTGGCTACCTACCCTGTGCCTGTGCTCAGTGATGATGCCGTCGTGCATCAGGTGCTGGGGGCATTGGGTCCTGACTTCCAGGATTTTTTTCTTCCATCGGAAGTGGAAATCTTGGAAGCGATGACTTCTTGTTCATTATGATGAGGTCGTTCAGAGCATGGTTCCCTGTCTTGTGTCAAGCTCCTTAAAAAATGAAACAAGGGTGTTCGGAGCAGAGTTCCTTGTCTTGTATCAAGCTCCTTAAAAAATGAAACAAGGTTGTCGGAGCATAGGTCGTTCTGCTTGTGTCAATCTCCTTAAAAAATGAAACAAGGTCGTCGGAGCATAGTTCGTTCTTCTTGTGTCAAGCTCCTTAAAAAATGAAACAAGGTCGTCGGAGCATAGTTCGTTCTGCTTGTGTCAAGCTCCTTAAAAAATGAAACAAGGTCGTCGGAGCAGAGTTCCTTGTCTTGTATCAAGCTCCTTAAAAAATGAAACAAGGAGGTTGGGGAGCGGAGTTCCTTGTCTTGTGCCAAGCTCCCTAAACCATGAAACAAGGTGTCCTGGGGATAGTTCTTTTTTAATGTGTCAACCTGGGTAAAATAATAGGAAACATGTTCTTGTTCGATTCGAGTCTTTTGATAAGATCTTGTAAAATCCCGATCGGAGTCTTTCTCTTGGTCTCATAATTTGAATCTTCACTCCATACACCTGTCATACGGGTGAAGCTTGAGGAGGCACACTTCGAATTGAGTCACCATCTTGGGGGTATGCTTACTTTTTTCAAGCATAGTTTGTTTCCATTTCAAGCTTGTGCAAAAATGAAATCGGGTTCAAGCATATTTTATCTTTGTTTCAATCTTGTGTAAAAATGAAACCAACTTCAAGCATAGTTTTTTTTTTATTTTCAAGCTTGTGTAAAAGCAAGAAGCAAAACCATTCCCATTTGACCTCTTGTGATTGCCATCATATCAGCTTGTCTCTGCAGGATGAGCCTTGGTTTTCTCATTCCATCATCATCATCTGCTTGGCTGATCATATGCCTTCACTTGGTTGTGTTACCCGTTCCTGAGGAACCGCTACGATGAGTGGTCTTGTTAGCCAACCTCTTGACTTTTATCATGTTTTGAGCAGTTCCACCATTACCGAAACCAGTTGCTACCTTTTATACCACTCGTTCCTTCAGGAGGAGTCAACTTTTATCTCTTTTCTGACTCCCTAAACATGAAAATATTGCCGAGTCCCTTGTCGTTTCGATCTCGTTAAAGTCATCACGAAACGACATCTACCCAGTATATGTTTACCCCTTTTTCGAGTTGGGATAGATTATTTACGAAAAAGGAATACCCCAGCCTATCACGACTAGGAGGTTTTCTTAGAAAAATTTTTCTACCTTTTTGGGTTTGAGAAACTATTTACGAAAAGGGACCATTGGAGTTTACTTTTCCACTATTTTTTCAAACTCTCTAAACATGAAAAGATGCTAAGTTCTTCCTTTGTCAGACTCGTTAAACCCTAATGACATTGGATTCAGTCGTAATGATAGTATTTGAGTTCCTCCTTCCTAGGGCTCGTTAAATGTACTAGGATGGGCTTATATGGCAAGCATATGGTATCCTCTTCAAGCTTGTGTAAAAATAAAGAGGTACTCGCCAGGATGGTGGGGAAAAATGGAACCAAAATCATTGTCGTGTCAGCAGTATGTCGCTCTTGAACATGGCACTTGTCTGCATTCGTGTCGGGTTGGGGACATCTCATCTCGTTTTCCACTTGCTTCTGTGGGTTTGGGTGATCCCTTTTGACCTCTCATCTTCTCTTTGCCTCGTCATCATGACATTTGATCTTTTGATGTCAAATACTGCCAAATCCACTGTCGTGCCACCAATATGTTCAAGAGAAGTTGACCTCTGCAAGCATCAACCTTCCTCTAGTTCTCATCTGATCATGATTCACAAAGACATTATGTTCCTCTGTCTCGTGTCGATGATGTGGGAAACACTATGGCCCACCTTCGATCAAGGTCGCTTCCTGTCGACTTCAGCTCATTATCCAGGAAGTTGATCTAGAGACTCCGTTCTAGTACCTTGGAGCTTGCATGCCTCAATGGCAGGTTCTTCGCATTCGGCGTGAGGTTTTCATCATTGGCCTCCGATCGAGTGATTCTACGGGTGTTCGACGCCAGCTCATTGATTCACATGTCGTAGATTGTACCTATAGTACCTTGAGGGCCATTGTCATTATTGGTGGTACCTCTCGAGTCTGTTAATAGCTTTCATCATTGGCTGGTAATCAGGTGATGTTCTCGCATGTTCGACTTCAACTCACATATTCGCATGCTTGAAATTGTACTTTGTTCGGGTCGAGATGGAGCGCAAGACCTTGGATTTTGTCTGTTGGAATCCAGGCTGTGATTTTGTGGATTATTATGTTTAGTTACATGAATCATTCATTGGATGGCTGCGACCATACCTGAGTCTATTTATCGATCCTCACTGGATGGCTGCGTCCATACCTTGGATCTGGATTATTGTATACTCTGTTATGGATGGCTGCGCCCATACCACATATATATCATGTATCTGAGATATCAGTTGTATTTCTCTATGCAGGTTTTCCGACAGCGGTGTTTTCAGTTGGACACGTTCTCGTAAAGCATTTCACCCCTCTCTCTCTTTCGGGCCTCATGCTTTAGGGGGCATCTGTTACACAGTAATTTGTCACCGTCCCTGCAATCCCCATCTCGCCCATTGGAGGGTCATTTCTGTGACCAATAATCAGTGTCATGCCTTGCAAATACCATCATTGCATCCCTTTCCATGAGGACAACATTCCTTCTCTTGATCATTTCGTGAGCAGACCCCTAAAAACACCTGTTTTTTCCTTGGCACTGGTAGCTCGTTATGTACTCGTGCCAATGAGGAAAATTAACACTAAGCCCATGCCAATTGGCGCTCTGTCCCAGTTAAGCACCCATGCCAATCTGCTTTTGGAAAGTTTTTTAAAAAAAGAGGCGAAGTTTCGATTACAACAACTTTGTGGATGAGTCATCAGGAGTGGTTTCGACTGAATAAACACGGCCTTCCTCCTTTGGCATCTTGTTTCCACCTTATGGGGAACCTCCCAAGGGATAAGGCCTCCCTTCCACTATTGTAGGGATCCCAACCTCCTCCTCTCCTCTATAAGTATAGCCTTCATCCATTGATGAAGGGGCTGAATGGCTGAATGGTTGAATAGCTAGTCTTCAAGTTCCCAAGATCCATCAGAGCCTTATGCTACAAGAGCCTTGATTCATTCCCTTAAGGAAAAATCCAAGCAAGGAGATCATTGTCGATACATTTGAAGAGAGAGGTTTGTCCCATCCCTGACAGGCTTTTTCGAGACGTGTTCCGCTGGCGACCCTCTGAAGGAGAATTCAGCGTCGAGCTGGTTGTGTCTTCTTTGATTGATTAATGATAAATGACTATTGGTTATGGTTCCCTCTCTTCGGTGATTATGATAATGAATGAGTTATGTCTTCTCGACTCACATATAGTTGCATATACTGGATTTTACGCTTGCGTTTGTTTTGTTTCTGGCGTGTGCAGGTGTCCGATCACGGAGATCGTGAGGATTGTGATCTGTCGGAGCTAAGGAACGGGAGCGCTACTTTCTCTATAAGCGACAACGTTGGATTCCAGGTAAGCCTTCATCGCTAGTTGGTTTATTTGCAATTAGGAACTTGCACTATAGCGTGAACAATTGTTGCTAGACCCGGTCTGGGCTAGTAGGGATCACCTCTGTCCGCAGAGGGGATTTACACACAACGGTATCTAACCTTGTGGTTGTAAGGAAAAATACAGGAGAAATAAGGCTGTGCATTGATTTAGAAACTTAAACAGAGCCTCCTTAAAAGACAATTACCCTTTACGCAAGATGGAGCGCATCCTACAAAAGGTAGTTGGTTCTAAGAGGATTTCTCTATTAGATGGATTTTCAGGGTATAACCAGGTCTTAGTGCTCCTAGAAGATCAACTTAAAACAACCTTCACCACTCCTTGGGGTACTTTCATGTATGTGAAAATTCGTTTTGGATTAATGAAAGCTGGTGCCACCTTTCAAAGAGCCATGGACATTGCATTCTCAGAAGAAATAAGGTATCTTCATTTTAATTTATCTTGATGAAGAGCACCTTAAACATTTGGGAAAGGTCTTTGAGAAGTGTAGAAGGTTTGGGCTATCTTTAAATCCAAAAAAGACAGTGTTTGGTCTCCAAGAAGGTAAAATTCTTGGCCATATCATATCTGAAAAAGGGATTAAAATAGAACCAAAAAGGGTTGAGGGTATATTACAGATCAGACACCGTAGAAACATCAAGGGATTGTAGTCCTTCATTGGAAAGATTAATTTCTTGAGGAGGTTTATACCCAACCTAGCAGAACTCCTTAGAAACATGACAAACATGATAAAGAAAGAAGTTGGAGTTAAATGGACCCTAGAAGCCAAAACTTCCTTTGAATTGGTAAAACATGCACTCACCCGGGCACTAGTTCTCATCAGCCCTGATTTTACTAAGGATTTTCTCATCTTCTCATTTGCATCAATACATATTGTGGCTGATGTCCTATTGCAGAAACATCCAGAGGGATAAGAGCAGCCAATTGCATTTTTTAGCAAGGCATTAAGAGATGCACCTCTGAAATATAATATCATGGAAAAACATGCCTATGCTTTGGTAAAGGCTTTGAAGGATTTTAGAGTTTATATTTTACATTCTCATATTATTGCCTTTGTGCCTAATATAGTGGTAAAAGACATTTTGTCACAAGACCCAGATGGAAAAAGAGGAAAGTGGATTATTGTGATATTAGAATATGATTTGGACATAAAACCCACTAAGCTCATCAAGGGTCAAGGCTTAGCACAATTAATGGCTGAATCTAACTTACAATCCTTTGACATTAATATGGTGGATGAATTAGATGAACATGAAGGGTTACCAGCTCCAAATGTTGATGATCATTTCCAAAACTCACCCTGGTATGCTGATATCTTGTATGTGCTTACCAATCTGAATTCCCCTCCTGATTTATCTAAGACAAAGGCAAGATTTTTGAAGTTGAAAGCTAGAAATTATTGCATTTTAAATGAATGTTTATATTGGAAAAATGCCAATGGTTTATTGCTTAAATATTTGCCTGAAGTTGATGCAGATAGACTCAAGCATGAGTTTCATGAAGGAGAGTGTGGAGGTAATCTCTACTAGAAAACCACTACCAATAAAATCCTTATAGCTGGCTATTACTGGCCCACCCTATTCCAAGATGTCCACAAGATGATAGTTTCCTGCCACAAGTGCCAAATCTTTGAGGGAAAAAGAGAACTCCTTCCTCTACCTTTACAACCAATCACTGTTGAAGCCCCTTTTAAATAGTGGGGCCTAGACTTCATAAGGGAAATCCATCCTGCCTCATCTGCCCAACATAGATGGATACTCACAGCCACGGACTATTTCACAAAATGGATAGAGGCCATCCCTTCTAGGAATGCCACAGACTCAATTATCATAAAATTCCTTGAAGACCATGTTGGAAATATTGTCATTGATGGCAAAGGAGTAAAAAGGAGCAGGACCTGAAACAGCAATAAGGCAAAGGAGAAGACAAGAAGTAGAGAGGTAGCAAGGCAGCAAAGGCAGCATAGATGCAATGCGTTGCGATGTTTTCATTTGCGATGCGATCGCAAATCACAATTGGAAAAGGCAGCAAGGTAGAATATGAAGCAGAGTAACGAATATCCGATGTGATACGATGATATAAGGACATGGGTCCTACGGGGCAAGTATATTATAATATTCCGAAGGTTGGGTACAAAAGAGTTTAACTTTAGAAATGTAGTTTCGAAACATTTACAAAGGAATTGATGCTATTCTTAAAGATTAGTTAAACAAACAGTGGAAGTAAGGCGGGACCCAACGATGAATAGGAACTGTGGTTTCGAAGGGAGAAAACTGGCTGTATCGTGCTATCTTAAGAGTAGTAAGTGGAATTACCTTTTTGAACGCGATATAGGTCTATGCTTGACACGTAAGATAGAGGTGGTTTTCAAAAACCACGAATATTTTATAATTTTTGAAGATTAAACCCCGAACAGTTAATTGGCATGATATTGTGTGTCATCCGTTAGATGGGCATCCAAATTTTATTTGGAGCACGAGAGCAGATAGACCGTTCGATGTGAATGGTACGCTAAACGAATTGTGGGGCCCAATATTAAAGGTGGATCATGCAATGGTTTAAGTTTTAAACCAAGGTTGGAGTTTTGAATAAAATACAAAGGAACATAAACATAACCCAATGTGTTAATAAAAGGTGGAATCATGAATAGAAGTGGAACCATGTAGTAAATAGTAGAAGCGGATTTTGGAAGTGTTGAATATCGGAAATAGAAGATCAATGGTCGAGATCAAATCACATCGGCGATTCCTAATCTCATCTGCGGAATGGAAAAACAATGTAGCAACAGTTTGAAAGTTGCGATTGCGAAGGTGCGATTTAATCGCAATCGTCCGATCCCAATCAACGGCAACCTTTGGATCTATCGCATCGGAGAATTCCAATCGCATCGGCGCAGCGGAAGTGCAAGTGAACATGTTGTTGAATGTTGCGATTACGATGGTGCGATCCAATCGCAACTGTTGGATCTAGAAAGAAAGCAACCATTGGATCGTAAAGGAAGTTGGAGTGAGGTCTACAGTGACCCATCCCATCGGCGAAGATTCAAACACAAAAATATAAGATTTTCCTTTGTTAAAGCACCTTGACGGGTAAAAGAGAATTTTAACGTAGATAATAGAAATGCCGAAATATTGCATGGTGGGACCCTCGCTCATCGCATCGGCAGAAATAAAATGACCAAGGCACAGTGGTCTATTGAAGTTTACGATTGCGATTGTGATGGTGAACCTTAATCGTAGCAGTCCGATTGCAATTCATCGCATCGGTGTGAAGGCAGAGCAATGGAACAAGCTATTGAAGTTTGCGATTGTGATTATAAAATAAATGAGGCGGAGTATAGATGTAATGTGGGCTCCATACAAAACAAAAGTTTAATATATGTTTTCTTCGGGTTATTAACCAAAGCTGAAGAGTAAAAGGAAAATAAATCGGAATATATATATATATATATATATATATATATATATATATACATATATACGCGGGCGGTGAACCATCGCATCGGAGTAAAACAGAGCAGGGGCACATACCATTGAAAGTTGTGATTGCGATTAATCGCATCGGAACCATCGCAAAGGCATCAATCACATCGGAGTAAAGGCAGAACAACGGAATATGTTAATGAAGTTTGTGATTGCGATCAATCACATCGGAACCATCGCAAGAGGAGTAATCGCAATCGGAAATCTTTGGAGGAGGCTCATCGCATTGGAGAATAAGAAAAGTTCAGCTAGTGGGCCCGAAAGGGTGTTTTCTATATTAAAAGGAGCCTCCGCATATAGATTAAAAATCTGGGTTGTTTTAACTAAGGGAAAAGCTTATATTGATTATAATATATGTTGTCGGGCCACATTACAATTTTAGGTTAATCCAAAGTCCAAACACGTTCAAAATTCTATAAAGTGCACCTACATGGAAAACAGGAGAATATGCAGAACAGTTACACTACAGTAGCTGAAATGACAAACACACGGTGATCCAAAAACTCAATGGGTTGATTTAAAATCCATATTGAAACTGAATGTAAATATTTTAATTGTTTTTTATATTTTTTGTGATGCACTCGCAAGTCTCCGGAGGAAAACAAAAATCCCACTGTAATATTGAAATTTGTACATATTGGATCTGGACAAAGAAATGAGAAGGCAGAAGGCAAAAAGTCAGGGCTATTCACTTCGAATTCCCTGTGGAATACAAATAGTCATGAGGAAAACTTTATAAATGATATCACATTGATATGCATAGTGAGGTTAGAGAGTGCAGAAATAAAGCAGTGAGGCAAAGAATAAGGAGGAGCTGATAAAGAATCTGAGAAGATGCAAAGATGATATAGGGAAAATATGAGGACTGAAGGACAGCAGAAAAGAAGGAACAGAAGAGAGCTGATATCCAAGGTAAATCAGCAAGTGTTTTCTTTTGAAAGAGTAAGGAAGTTAGAACTTCCCTATCAAGCTGTTGCTTGATAGATGTCAGTTGTAGCTGATTGAGGTTGGAGCCTCCTATAGGTTGGTGCATGCAGAAAATAGATGGGAGTTGGTGCTTCCACATCAATTTGTAGCTTGATAAATTTTAGTTGTAGCTGACTGAGGTTGGATTCTCCTGTAGGTTGGTGCCTGTAGAAAATTGATGGGAGTTGGAGCTTCCTTGCAAGTTGTAGCTTGCATAATTGAGGTAGGAGCCTCCTGTGGGTTGGAGCCTACAGAAAATTAGTGCTGAGAGGTAGTTGGAGCTTGCCTTTTCATCACAACAATATTAAGATGTAGTTTTCTCCCTTTATGGGTTTCCAATTATATGTGGTGTCTTTGTGCATGATGTTTATGTGTTGATATGGTTTATCTCATCTTCTTAATACTTGCTGCTCTATTAAGTCAACTGTTACATTATATTAATACTTGTTGCTCACATTCTAAGATTACTCACATATTAATTTGAACATGAAATGAAGGTGTAAATAATTTTTAATGAAAAAGTTTTAAAAGTCCATGAATGTGTTAAACTGATTCACCCCCCCCCCCCCTCAGTTTAACTAAGGGTTCAACAATTGGTATCAGAGCCGGTTCCTTTTGTATTAGTTTAACAATTGAAAGGAGATCATAGGTCCCCAGGATGGCTAGTCAAGAAGGATGCTCAACCAATAAAGCCCCTTTTTTTACTGGTGCAAATTATTCCCTCTGGAAAATCAGAATGAGGACATACATAGTGTCTCTAGGAATAGAAGTTTGGGTTGCTGTGGAATTTAGATATGCCCCAAAGGAGACTGACTCCGAGAAAGAAGCCAAACAAGATTTTGTATCTAATGAAAAGGCCATGAATGCAATCTTAAATGGATTGTGTGAGGAAGAATTTATCAAAGTAATGCACAACAAGACTGCCAAAGAAATATGGGATACTCTAGAAAACATCCATGAGGGAAACAAAAAGGTGAAGACCACCAAACTTCAAGTATATAGAGCTTAGTTTGAAAATATAAAAATGAATGATTATGAAGACATTGCCAACTTCTTTTTAAGGGTTGTAGAAATAGTTAATAATATGAAAGCTCTAGGAGAAACCATACAAGAATGTGTAATTGTTCAAAATATTCTAAGATATTTACCATCTAGCTTTAACCCCAAGGTTTCTGCCATAGAAGAAACAGCTGATAGGGAAACTTTGACCATGAACCAACTACTTGGAAACCTAACAGCCTATGAGATGAGACTACCACAGAGGAAGTTAAATGTAAGGGAGGAAGCCTTTAAGATAGAGAAGAATAAATAAGAAAAGGAAGAGATATGCTCTTGCTCTGATGAAGAAGAGGCCAAATTTGTCAGGAAAATAGATAGAGGCTCAGGTAAATATAAAGCTAAACTTCCATTTAAATGCTTTAACTATGGAAGATTTGGACACTATGCTTCTAAGTGTCCTCATAAGAAAACAAAGAATCAGACTCAAGAATCAAATAAAACCATATCAAAGAACTAGCAGAAAGGGAAGAGATTCAATAGAAAATATTTCTATGCTCAACAAGACAGAAGTGCATCTGAAGACTCAGATGAAACCTCAAGAGAGGAAGGAACCTCTGAATTTATATTGATGGCTATAGAAGAACTTGAAGGATTCCTTCTAGAATATGAGGAAGAAGGTGAAGTTGATCTTGAGGGGGAGCTAAGAAGTGCCCTGGAGGAAATTGACAGACTCAAACTGAAGTGCAGAAAACAGAAAGACATTCTCCTCAAATATGTAAGAGAAGAACAAAATTTAGAAGTCCTCATTTAGTTGAAGGTAGAGCTTGAAGAAGCCAAGAAGTTAGAAGACATTTTACTTAAGCAAATTAAGGATAAAATTCAGGAACAAGATAAATTGGAAGAAGAAGTAGTATGCTTGAGGAAGAAATTGGAAAACGCCTAAAGGAAAGTGTCAATAAACACTCCTCAAATGACAAGCTCTAATAAGTTGAAAGAAATTCTAGATGCTCAAAGATCTCCTCTTATAAAAACTGGGATAGGCTATGAAGGAGAATCAAGCAAAGGCAAAGAAAATGAAAACAGAAATATCATTTTTGTAAAAGCTAATAAGGATAATCAAGTAGCTCAAAAGGTTCCTACAGAAGAAGAAACCTGCAATGAAGAAAACGGAAACCAGAAGAAACCTCAAATGACAAATAATGAAACAAATAAACAGTCAACTGAAAAAGGCTCATATGCTCCTGAATATGTCAAATTTGGAAGTCATCAAAGGAGATTCTTCCCTCCTATGAAAAATGCCACTTGCTATGCCTGCCACAAATTGGGACATATTGCTGGGAAAAATTGGGAGAATCAATTCAAATCAGTAAAGGATGCAAATAGTGAAAAGGCTACCTCAAGCAAACAAATGGAGAAGATAACCCTTCATCAGGTATGCAAATTGTTTTTATGGATATTGTTTTTATTGTAAGGAATTTTTCCATAAAATCATAGAATGCAGAACATATGGACAAAGACTGATGTTCAAAACCTCAAGGAGGTTTATGAATCATGGAGATTTTACTCGTACTTATAATTTTGCTAAAGATATGATCAAATGTTGTGTATGCAATAAAAGTGGACATATGACTTCCAAATGTCCTCTCAGAGAATGTGGTCCATCATCTCAGAAAAGGTACCAAACAAAAGGATGCTTGCAGTGGAAAAAGAAGGTAAATAAATGTGACCTGGCTCTAATATCTCAAGATCTGAAAAGCCAATGGTATTTAGACAGTGGATGCTCAAAGCATATGACTGGAGATAGAAGCAAATTTATAACCTTTGATGATAAGAAATCTGGAAATGTTACTTTTGGCAATGATAAAGTAGGGAAAATCAAAGGAAAAGGCTCAGTCAGTCTGGATAATGGCAGAGGAAATGCCCAAGATGTACTATTTGTGGACGGGCTGAAAGCAAATATGCTGAGTGTCAGTAAAATGTGTGATAAAGGTTGTGAAGTTCTTTTTAGAGCAGAAGACTGTGAAGTAAGATCAAGCACCACAGGAAATACCTTGATCAAAGGTGTTCGAACAGAAAGTAATGTCTACATAGTGAAAGAAGAGAATGAAGCATGCCACCTTAGCAAACTTGAGGAGTCATGGTTATGGCATAGAATATTGGGACACCTTAACTTTGACCATATCATCAGTCTAAGCAAGAAGAAAGAAGTCAAAGATACGCCAGCAATAAAGAAGCCTTCAAATACCATATGTAAATCTTTCCAATTGGGAAAACAGACCCGCACATCCTTTAAGACCAAAGATGAGCTATCAACAAGTAGGCCACTTCAGCTTGTACACATGGACCTGTGTGGACCTTCAAGAACTCAAACACCAAGTGGAGAATCCTATTTCATGCTGATAATAGATGATTTTTCCAGAATGACATGGGTTGCATTTCTCAAATATAAATCGGAAGCACTTGAGAAATTCAAGATATTCAAGGCATTGGCTGAAAATCAAACAGGATGCAAGCTAAAGTGCATCAGATCAGACAGAGGAGGTGAATTCACAGACTATGATTTTGTAGACCTATGCAATGAGAATGGGATAAAACAACAGTTTACAATTGGAGGTACACCTCAACATAATGGAGTGGTAGAGAGACAAAACATGTCAGTACAACAAATTGCCAGAGCAATGATGAAAGAAAGTAACATTCCGCAAACCTTCTCGGTAGAAGCAGTGCACACAGATGTTCACATTCTTAACAAAGCTCACTTAAGACCAAACTGTGACAAGACTCCTTATGAACTATGTCATGGTAAACCAGCATCAATCAAGCACTTTAGAGTCTTTGGAAGCAAGTGTTTCATTCAAAATAATGATGAAAATCTCGGAAAGTTTGATGCAAGAGCAGATGAAGGAATATTTCTAGGATATGCATCCAAGAGCAAGCGTTACAGGTGCTACAACAAAACACTACATAAGATTTTGGAAAGCATTGATGTAAGATTTTGTTTCGGGGAATTAACACCCTAGAGGTTGGTTGGGATTCAACCTCCACAGAGCAGGGGCGTACTACTTAACAGAGACTCACACAACCATGCACGTTCAGAAAAACCAAATAGAGCAGGATGAGAGATTTACCCGTTGGTCCTACGTTTGAAGTAGATCCACGTGGAGTCCAAACTCCCTGCAACCGTCCTTCCTCCTTAACCTGAAATACAAGAAGAAACCAGCACAAAGGACAAGTTGTACAGCATATATCTACTCTATATGTTAGTGAGATTCATATAAAACATTAAATAAATCATAATGAATGCTTGTATAACAAATATTCTCATACATAAAAGCATACACTAACATGTTTATTTCGGGAACAACATGATACTTCTGTATTATAAATAGTACGTACAAAAGTAATCAAGTGGAGAGATCACCTAATCCTTCCAAGGCCTTCGCAGACCGTCGTCCGGATCCGTCCAGCCCTTGCCTCGCTAAGACTCCTTCCAAACTGGTGCATACGAGATAACATATAAAGGGATGTGTATCTCAAGGAAACAAGGGTTTCCTACAATGAACTGGGAAAGTGCGGGAGGCACGGGGAATCAGACTTGGATAGGGAATACCAACAGAGTATAATATCAATAATTCTCTCTCCCCCTTAGGCCATACACATGAGGGCTTTTTATAGTCCCTCCAAGTAGTTTCAGCAGTTGGAAACAGTTGGCCACGGGCTGGGGTGGTTGAACTACCTAAGTAACCATCAACCCAGCGCGAAATTAGGGATTTTTATATATTTTTTAATCATTAAAATGGCATACGCGGAAAAGTCTAGCTGTACTCGCGTATACACGCGGAAAAACACGGGCATAGTCGCGTATGGAGGATTTTCCACTGTTTTTAAGTGAATTTTTCCAAGTCTGTAGGAATGGGTGCCCAAAAAGCCATGTAGCAATCATGAATCATGTCAGAGTGAGAAATGATGCTATAACAGATGCCCCCTAATATATGAGGTCAGAAGGGGTACATGATGGCCGAAATGTATTATGCACATAGAAAGAACTTCGCAAGGACAAGAGAGGACTTCACCAGATTTCAGCCTGCCAAAAACCAATGAAAGAAACCAGAGAGTCAACACATGCTGAGGAGGGCATACCCATGCTCAGTCAAAAATACATCAGATATATAGAAAGTACTGAATAGATCCAACATGTGTACAAGTATAACTGAACTGAAAGTACATAGTGAATCATCTGAGCAGGGCCCGGAAATAAGTCTGAATCAATGTCCAAGTATCACATATAGAAAGCTAATCAAAAGATGGTGCAACTAGATGTCTGATCAAGTAACTGAATCTCCAAGTACCGGATCATAAGTGGTGGATCAAACGGTACAATCACGCAACTCGGGGACCAACATATAAGATGCTGCTGTGCTGAACTGCAACATATAAGGGTGGATGGCAACACTGGCAGAAACTGAAAGGACTGTCAACAGTGAACCGAGAAATGCTGATGCAACCCGAGGTCTTCACCGATCACTATGGCACAATTCTACACACTGGGAATAAATGAGCTGAAGTCGACCATGTGAGAAATCGTTGGA
>JAXQQM020081697.1:0-19110 GCA_034641835.2 Pinus albicaulis
CCAACATATTGGAAGAAAAATTTACTTGTTTCGCAAAATGCAAGGGATGTGATGCGAAGAATAATAGCATGAAATCAGTACGAAGAACATGAAAAACATTTCTTGGACACCACTTAGATAGAGTTGTTCAACAAGTTAAAAGAAGAGAATCATGAAATTCATGTCTCAATCAGTGCTTTTGTTCAACAAAAACCATGGTATGTAAAACCTATCAACGTATGAGACACTTGTTGTTGTCATTATCATGTGAAATTTTAGTTATATTATGACACATTCCTTAATTTTGGTAGAAAATTTTGGAAAGATTCACCTCCTCCTTCCACTATCTGTGATTTCATATCTCAAATTCTATGTGAAAGAGAAAGCGATGAATTATTTTACGAAAAGAAATGTGTTGGTGGGCAAAAATGCGATGGTTGTGGAAATTTGACTAAATTTCAAAACAAATATCATACTAATATAAATGATCAATCATTGTCCAACATGAAAGTGAAATGGAAGAGATATGAATATATCCATACATTTATTTAAGGTTAAAATAGTTCTAAAAGAATTAAATTACAATAAGAAGAAATTTTTGTGATAGATTTTTTGAGAAAGTTTGAGGCAGAAATTTATAAATACACCAAGCCTTCCCATAGAGCTCGATGGAAAGACTTGCAATTCAAAAAATACCGTGAATTTTTTCCACCAGGGACCATTTTGTCAGTAATTGATTTTGCAAAAAACTACACATTTGTTCCAAAAAAAGAAATTCAGAGTGAATACTATCATTCTAAGCAAGTCTCCATGTTCTTTTATATTGTATATAGAAATTTTGAACAAGACTTCAATCATATAGAAAGCACCAGTGAAAATCGACATGTTATTAAAGAATATCACTTTTATATCAATGACAATAGTACACATGATACATATTTTTTACAACACTATTTTGGAAAGATTTATGACTCCTTGAAAAGTCGTGGAATAAAATTCAATGAAAATTGGATATGGTCATATGGATGCACAAGTCAATTCAAATCTTCAATATCATTCTTTTGGTTGTGGTGTCTTCATAAGAAAACCTGCATTAAACATTGTTGGAATTTCTTTAAGACTGGCCATGGAAAAGGAGAACATAACAGTGCAGGGGCATCCATAAATCGATCACTTCGAAGATATAAAATGAACCCCTCTAAAAATTGACTTATGGATGCTAACGAAGTTTTTCAATGGTGCATCACTGCTCTAAGCCATGAGACTAACCGATCAAGGGAAGTGCGAAGGTACATTCAATTTAATTTTTGTTGGTTATCTAATTTTAAACATTGTACATTTATCACAATGATTATCTTTGATGGTATTTTGATATCATATTTACATTCGTATTTGAATTTTCCATATATAGGTTTTTTTGGCATATTTGTATCAAAGATGCAGATAGATCAATTGGAAATGATGTTGAAACAATAAAAGGGACTTGAAAATCGCATTCAATTAAAACAAAGTTGTCCACAAATGTGTTTGCATTGGATAAAAGAAAATATTCTTATTTTTGTCATGTTTGCATAAACAACACAAAATCTAATGATGTTTGTGAAAACAAAATGTATGTAAAATATTGGAAACATACAGAGCTAAATACAAAGGGGAAAATGTCTGTTGCATTGTGTGAAGAAATGAAATCAGAGGAGACTACAATATCATTTGATGGTGTTTGAGTTCTTGTTCTTGTTAGAGAAGCTAACATTTGATTTTATTTCAAATGATAGAGATCTAGAAATAGATACCAAAATTATTTTAAGGTTATTTTTTCATGTTAATTATGATCTAAATTTAAATACATAAGTTTGTTTTATTGTGTAGGAGATGTTTTTGTTGTAATTGAACCTACTGAAAATGATGAAAATATGAAGTATTATTTGATGCATTGCACTAAACAAAAGATGAAATTATTAGAAAACTATAATGATCACGTGTTTCCATATGACAGAGGATCTATTATACTAAAAGGTTATTTTTTCAGAAAAAACTAATCAAAGTGGGGATTTTGTTTACTTTGAATACTATGAACTTGATGTCATAAGTTTTCAATATGGTCACTTGGTGTGTGCAACACACATAAAGTTAATAGAGGTTCAATCAAAGAAAAAAATGAAAATTAAGAAATGGAAAATGTCAAAATCCGATCATGAATGGATCATTGAAGATGGCATTCCATTGGAATTTTTTTGATTGAAATACCCAACAATTTCGTCCCTTTGGACTCATGTTTTATAACTTCCATAACTCAACTAAAAATTGAACTACCTTATTAGGTTATTTGTGCAAGTGTTTACACATGTACATTGTTTTGGTACACACAAACTAGTATCAACTAAAAGTAGCTTTTCTATACATGCATTGATGAAAAATGATGCATGTATTGGATATATATATGTTCTCGAATGCAATTCACTAAAAGTAGCTTTTCTATGTGCATTGAGGAAAAACGTTCCAAGTACTGGATATATATGTTCTAGAAGTATTGGATATATATATATATGTTCTAGAATGCAATTAACTGAAAGTAGATTTTCTATGTGCAGTGATGAAAAATGTTGTAAGTACTGGATATATATGTTCTAGAATGTAATTAACTGAAATTAGTTTTTCTATGTGCATTGATGAAAAATGTTGCACGTACTAGATATATACATGTTCTAGGAAATTTTAATCTAGGTTGTCATTGATGATGTCAGAGACTAGGATGGAAAATATTCTTGAAGATGCCAGAGGATGATTACAATTGATTACAACTCTTGTTTAAGATGACAAGACACAAATGAATTTTCAATCATGTATCTTGATGATCATAATGGAAGACTACCATATCTCTGCACTATCTTAAGGACAGCTAACCTAATGACCCTGTTGTGGATCATTATCTGCATATCCTTTTTATGTTTTATTTCGAAATTTAAAAGAGAAAAAGAAAAAATAATATAAATGTGAAAATATGCTACAGTATGAAGTTATTTATACTTTAGCATAAAAAAAAAACAAATTCAATGTGTTTCTTTATTTCGATATGTATGATTTGAAGGTTAAATCCCGAGCAGCTTCCTGAGCGGAAGTGACGATCACAGAAAAGAGCTTATGGATGAGCTATTGCGGGGGGAGAATTAGCCCGACAGTTATCAAATATCGACCCCCCGTAGTTGACTAGTCAGATCTTGCTTCCACCATGATCAATGGCTTGGATTTATTACGGGGGGTATGGGTTAAAGTTTTCTGCCGTACTCATAGACCCCCCGCAATGACGTCATCAGCTGAGGTGGAAAGCAGCTTCCATCCACTCTCAACCATTTTCCACGTCATTCCTGCATTTATTACGGATTCTCGTAGCCTATTAAAGGGTTTTTCCGTCCCGTTGTTGTCCATTTGTGACTGTTTTTCCTTTTTTAACTGTGTCCCGCCACCTTTGCATTATCCGTTACCCCACGAATTGCTTTTGATTTTCTGTCACTCATGGCAAAACGAACATATTTGTCTGGTTCATCAAGCCTCAGCCCACTCTTGGATAGCGAAAAGTATGTTCATGATACCGCGTCATCCGTTAATCATCCCCTACTGCATTACCAAGTAACCCTAAACACTGACAAATCCCCTGTGTTCTCTGCTATGAAAAGTTATGGTCTGTTATCCACCTGTGTTCCGAAAACTCACTTCTTCCCCGAGTTCATTTCATGGTTAGTCTCATCTATGTACCCTGGCAAGTGCTTCGTCATGAATTCTCAGGGGGAAAATGTCCTACAGATATCAACATAATTCATGCGTCAAGCATTATGTTTTCCAGAAGATGAGTCTCTGTTACAATTCTCCGAAGATTCATTAGTTCAGCATTTTGAAGATCTATCAAATGAAGAGTTTGGTCGTTGTATGTCATTTTTGAAATCAAATCCAGAGAAAACTCAATTTGAAGGAGGAAAGTTCAGTTTGGAGGCGTTCAGTGTTCAGTATAGGCCAGTTCTTAGCTGCATTACGGAGATTTTGGGAAGAGATGATGATCACGAAATTGATAAAGCTGTCTTGGGGATGTTTGCTCTGATGATGAAACCAGGGGTGGTGCTAGACATTCCGTCTTTTTGGCAGGAAGTAGTAAATTCCCAATTGATCGCCTTCCCTCTAACAGGTTTTTTCAGATTTCCATCATTGGTTGTTTACTTATTTTTATATCAAAATGTTGAAGAATTCATGAGTGTGGGTTTAAATATAGTTGATAGTAATAAAAATAAGAATTCAGTTTTACTCTAGACCGATATGGTTAGAAAGGAAGAGAACGAAGCCGAGCTGTTTGAATTTGCTGACCATTTCATGTCTACTCCTTATAAAATTCTGAATGGAACTCTGCCTCCATGCTTTCTGCCAAAAGCCTGGGAGTTCCTACAGTTAGGACCCAATTGTAAATTTTGAGATTGGTTTGTATTTGAAGATTACTCTGACATAAGGTTGTATGGAGTTAGTATTGAGCCCTATAGGCTCCTGACCTTTGTTCCCATGAGACTTTTCACCCTGGAGTTTATAAGGCAAAGTCTTAATGTAGACCAAGTTCATTTTCTACCCATGAAGAAAGGATTGATGTACAAGTTGCCTATGAGTGTAGGACCTTTTGTGGTCAACACAAGACAAGCTTTTGATGAAGTCTCAAAAATATTGGAAGGGACGCAGTTGTTGTTGGGAGAGAAATGGCCTTATGATCCACATGGAATAATTTCTCAGAAAAGGGTTGAGAATGGGTATGCTGCATTTTCCCATGTAAGTAAACCTGATTTGGAGAAACTGGCTAATCCAGGAGATTCAGGTTCATCAAAGACTAGTACTCAAACACCTACAATTTTGGAAAGAATGAGCAAAAGAGGTAGAGAGGATGTTATTGAAATTGATGAGGAGGAGCCCCGAGAGGAAAAAAGAACCAAACTAGAAGAAGACCATTCTTCCAATTCACCTGGTTTTACTCTCCAGGTCAATGAAGAACAAGATTTCCCCTCATCTCCTAGAAGACAGGAACTTCATTTGGAAAAGGCTCCTTCAATAAAGCAAGTGTTCACACAGATTGAGGGAAGGAACCAAAGGATAAAAGCCAATATAGAAGCACAAGCAGAGCACCATATATCTGCTGACCAAACCAGATTATTGACTGTGATGGATTTGGAGAAAGATCAGTTTAAGATGGCTTTGTCACATCCGACAGGAATGTCCCTTGGATCTTCAGGCAGCTTGAAGGAGGTAAACATAGTCATGGATGTTAAAAATATCCCCTTGTGGGACAAAATGAATCTTCAGATGCAGATCGGGCAGCTGATTGTAAATGATTTGAACAAGACCAATGCTACAGCAGTCAAGACGAAAAACATGCTAGCCAAGGTCATCAGACAATGCAAAATGGAGAAAGCTAATGCAAGGGCATTAACAACTCAAAATGAAGAGTTGAAGAAAATCATTATGAAAATCGGTGTGGATCCAAATGATAGAGCCACAATTCAAAAACTTATGAAAAGTGCAGAAGCGGAAATATCTTCACTAAGGAAAAAGTTAAAATTACCAGCTACAGAACACTCATTGGCGGCCGAAGTAGCTGAGGTTGAAAAGGAGAAAGAGGAATTGCGACAGCAGTGGTTGAAGAAAGACGAAGAACTCACTAAGGTAAAGCAGACCTCTATATCTTTACAGAATCATATTGAGAACCATACTTGTACCTTTGATTTTTCTGCAGGTGAAGCTGATCCTCAAGCCCAGGCTATTCAGCTAAACACAAAATTAAAGATGGCGGAAAGAGACTGTGAACAAGCCCAGTCAGAATTAGCCACAGTCACCAAGATGATGCAGGGATGGGAAGAAAAATCACATGAGAACGAGCAAAAGCTACAAAAATCTAAGGATGAAATCAAAGAGCTCAAGGAGAAATTAAAGGGAAATATTTCTCTTATTAAAGCTAAGGATATCATCTGGAATGAGATTATTTCAGAAATGCAATCGAAATGGGATTCCATGAATATAATTTCCAGAGAGAAAAGCATTGTTTCAGAGCATGAAAAGGAGCTATTATCTGAGAATCTGGCCGTTATTAAAAGAGCGAATTGGGCCAGAAAATTCATAAAATTTATTAATGCCAAGACAGATGAAGAGCTAGGAGATATGGGGATACAGGATAGGTACTTCTATGCTGAGGAGGTAAATAAAATGATAATAAAAAACGACCTTCGAAAGGCCGCAGAGAAGCGGTTACTGGGAATTAAACAGATAATTAAAAAATTTGATATATCATTTGACAAGTTGACGAGAACAGGTTTTCCCTCATGCTGGACGGAGAGAGGGGAGATTATGTCCTGGAAATTCTATGAAGATCAGTTGATATTTGCAAAAAGCAGATCAGATGGCAGGCATGAGAAGACACAGGTTTTAAAGGGAGAAACGGTATTTAATTTCTTACAAAGGCATTTCCTTCTGCTATGGATGGTGAAGACATTATTCACAGGTAATATTACTCACAGTCAGGTTGTTGCGTTTACACTGGAATATCATCGTTATAAGAACGCTTCAACGACTCAGGATAAGCTCTGGAAAGAATGCAAAAGATTTTCTATGGACACAGAAAAGGGAACTCCAGCCACTCAGTCACAAGTAGTCGTTCAGCCACAAATAGTCATTGAGACAGCCACTATTTCAGGAGCATCAGCTCACTTAGATTAGGAATTTATCATGTTTTAAATGAAGTCATGTAAATGTAATAGAACTCATGTACCTCCACTACAGTGAGCAGTTAAGCAGTTAGAGTTAGTTAGAATCGGTTTCATTACTGGAAACCATTTTGGTCATATTGTATTTAATGACAATCTGAAGAAGAAAGAAGGTTCCGAGTTTTGGACCTTGAAGGCTAATTTTGTACTGAAAAATATTGAATGAATGAAAAGTTTTGCAAGTTTACATCATTCTATCTGTGTTGAATAGTTTTCTCAGTTTTCATTTCATTTCCATATCTATGAATAAAGTAGAGTGATTTGAGCTACATGTCTCTTGATATCTGTGTATCTAAGAGTTAAACATCCTTAATGGGCACTCCTCTATTTTAGCTTTATTGTTTCTCAATTCTTCGGGATTTTATAATGGTAGATTCTATTTTAAGCAGCATGTCAACTTAAAATCCTTTTCTTTCTTCGTCTTCCATTCGTTCACTTCAACATAAAGAGAATATGGCATTGCAGAACTTGTAAAGACCTGATATTTGGAGAATATATTATTTATTTTTGAAGGTTTAATAAACAGAGACAGATATATACTTGTTTGTGACATAATCTTTAATGTCTTGAGCATGAATTCCTTTACACAGCAAGGAATTGTTTCTCAAGGAACAACATTAATTGGCGCCGTTGCCAGGGATCGAACCCAGGTCACCCACGTGACGGGCAGAAATGATTCGAATATTTTCCCTGGGTTTTTGTTTTACATTTCCTCTGGTTGTTCAGAGAGGAGGAAATAGTACGCTTTGATTGTTGAAAATAGCTCTAGCTCCCAAGAAACCTCACACGAGGTCAGATACCTCTCAGCAAAAAGTTCCTGTTTTGTCTAATCCTGAGAAGCTTGTTTCAAAGAAGGGCCAGAAATAAAAAATACTAGATACACCTGAAACTACACTGCTCGCGCCTGGTAGCAGTTTTCACATTTTCTCATCCAAGAAGGCTTCCAAGAAACTCATTTTCTCAGAAGAAGGATCATCACCATCATCCGTTCATTTTCAAGAACCCACGTTAGAAGAGAAATCTTTGGAGTTTGTGTCTTTTCCTTTTATAGAAAATCAGCCCCATATAGCTACCAACTCTTCTACAATCGTTCACAGTCCAATTCCTATATCATTTGTTTCACCTGATTCATATTTTCCCACAACTGGTATTCATTTTTCCCCCGCTCAAGGAGCAGTTAACCTGGGCGTAAACATGGCAGTTCCTGTAGCCCCTGCTTTCTTGATGAATAGATATGCACCATTGAATCTACCGCAACCACTGCATGATATGCCTCAAGAGTTTCTCAAGTTACTCCCTAGATTTACTGGTGAAGATGAAATAACCGCATAACAGCACTTGCCCCTATTTTTCACTTTTGCAGAGAATTTAAACGTTGAACATTTGGATGTTGTTATGAGACTCTTTGTTCAGTATCTAAGTGGAGAGGCAAGGAAATGGTTCAAAGGATTACCTAATGGTTCCATTAACGATTGGGATGCCCTAGAAAGACATTTCATTGAGAGGTGGGGTGAAAATAGGGACCATGGCTATTCTTTGACGAAATTTAATGCATTCAAGAAGAAATCCGATGAAAATATGAATGATTTTGTTAAGAGATTTAACAAATTGTATAATAGTTTGCCTGTTGAAATGAAACCCCCTCCTATTGCAGCAAGGGTTTTTTTTTCTGGTGATTTTGAACCAGAATTCAGTTTCACATTGAGGGAAAGAAGGTCCCCTACGTTGGAACAGATTCAAACTGATGCTCTGGAGATTGAGGCTAATATGTCCGCTACTGGTAAAGTTTCAGATAAAGGAAAGGCTAAAGAAGAAGCCTCAGCTCAAGATCAGAGAATTGAAGACATGACTAAGGTCATAAAGAATCTTTCAAATAAATTGGTAAAGTTGGAAATAGATAGTAAGCCTGCAAGACAGAATAGAGGGGTTTCTAATCCCCAATTTAAAAAACAACCCCTGCAAATTCTACAAAGAGAAAGAAAAGATCAAGATCAGGTGCAAGCACCTTTGTACATAGAGGCAGCCCCGTCCCGTTTAGCAGATGAAGAGGACGAGAGAGAAGATGATGCTCGGATCTCTGATGTGTACATGGAAGATGACGAATCAGAAGAAGAAATAGATGAAGAAGGGGTGAATGAAGATGAAGAAGCTGATCTCTCATTCGATCAAGAAGAGATGGATGATTACTGCAGAAAATTCACAGACTTTATGCAATCTGAGTTGCATAAAAAGTATTATTTGAGGTCAAAAAAGAGGTTAAGGACGCAAGATAATGAAGAAAAAGAATCAGAAGCAGCACCTACTCCAATGGAAACTCCATTACAGAAAGGAAAACAACAAGCTGAAACTTCTCAGACGAAAGCTAAAGATTCTAACATTTTGGAGAAAGTGGTTACTGTTTCTAATCAAAGCTCAAATTCCAAGAAGGACGAAGAAGAAAGTAAAGATTCAAGTACCTCTTCTTGAGTTAATTAAAACACCTGGTTATAAGAAAGAGATTGCCGAATTTATCAATTTATCTCAGTCTGATGAAGTAGGTGATATAGTAAATCTATAGGAAGAGAAACCAGTGGTAACATTTGGAGCTCATGTTGAAGAGGTAGATTCATCCATCCCTCCTTTTTATATATCACTTTTGTTGCATGATTTTGTGCTACATAACCGTATGCTAGATTCTGGCGCATCACACAATCTGATGCCATTGAGTGTGATGAAGGAGTTAAATTTACAAATCACTAAGCCCTACAAAGACCTTTACTCTTTCGATTCCAAGAGAGTTAAGTGTGTGGGTCTTATTAAGGATATGGTTGTTTCATTGGCTCAAATTCCAACCAAAAGCATTATGATGGATGTTGTAGTGGCAGATATTCCAGCCAGGTTTGGTATGTTATTATCTAGATCATGGGGAGCAAAACTTGGAGGAGTTTTGATGATGGACTTTACATATGCTATCATTCCCGTTTGTAATGGGGAAGAAAGAAGGTTGTATAGAGAAACTAGATTTCAAAAAACGGCTACCAAGAAAGATGCAAGTAATTCACCAATTTATGGTCAAGAGAAGGATGACCTTTCTTGCTTCATGCTGCATGAAGATGCAGAATTTGCTGAAGAATCTCAAGGGAATATCGATTCAGAAATTGTACATAAGGAGCTACATTTAGATAAGCTGTGGAAGTGTTATTTTGATGGTGCATTTTCCAAAGAAGGCACGGGAGCTAGTTTCATTTTTGTTTCTCCGGAAGGTAATCTTGTACCTTTTTCTTTCAAATTGGAGTTCAAATCCACTAACAATGTCACAGAATATGAAGCATTAATTATTAGTTTGCAGACGGCTAAGCAAATGGGAATTCAGTCTATAATTGTGTTTGGGGATTCATAATTGATTATAAGACAGATCAAGAATTTATGTCAAACTAAACATCCCAGGTTAAGAGCATATCGGAATGAGGTCTAGGATCTGATCGAAAATTATTTTGAAGCTTTCAAATTACATTTTGTCCCAAGGGAAGAGAATAGAATGGCTGATTCTTTGGCGGTTGCAACAAGTACATTCAAGCCTCCTATCAGTCTGAAACTAAGGTATGAAATTGAGATGAGACATAGACCTTCAATTCCTGACAATATTAAACACTGGCAGGTCTTTGAAGATGATGAACAGATTAATAAGTTTCTGTTGATTGTTGAAGATTTTGAAGATCGTCATATTGATTTGGAATCTGATGAGGATGAATTGGCAGGTAAGTCTCTGAAAAAGAATATTGGTGGTCAGGAGATCATTTAGTTGAAAGATAACATTTTTCCAAGAGGTTTGGTGCCTCTTGAAAGGCTGTTTGATGCCAATGACGTTGCAGTAAATCAGAAGAAAGCAAATCAATATGAAAAGGTGGAAGATTGTAATTTAGGAACTCAACAGGAGCCTAAAATGATTAAGTTGTTCAAAGGGGTCCCAAAGCACTACAAAGAAAGGTATGTGGATTTGTTCAAACAATTCAGAGATGTATTTGCTTGGTCTTATGATGATTTGAAAACATATAATAAAAGTATCATACAGCATAAAATTCCACTGAAGGATGGAGTCAAGCCACATAAACAGAAGCTCAGACAGATTAATCCATTGCTATTGGATCCGATCGAAAAGGAAATAAAGAAATTGCTGTAAGCTAAGATAATAGTTCCACTCAGATATTCAGATTGGGTTTCCAATCTTGTACCAGTTCGGAAGAAAAATGGAGAGATAAGGCTGTGCGTAGATTTCAGGAATTTGAATAGGGCTTCATTAAAAGATAATTATCCTTTGTCGAAAATGGATTTTTTCCTACAAAAGGTGACAGGAGCTTATAGATTATCTATGGTAGATGGATTTTCAGAATATAACCAGGTGGCTATGGAGAAGGAAGATCAGAAGAAAACTGCATTCACTACGCCCTGGGGAACATTCATGTACGCCAGGATGCCGTTTGGCTTGATGAATGCGGGGGCCACGTTCCAACGAGCGATGGATATTGCATTCGTAGGTGATCAGTTTGTGGTGTTTTATTTAGATGATTTCACAATTTTCTCAAATTCAAATTAAGAGCATTTACAACATTTGCATAAAGCCCTCCTGAAGTGTAGAAAGTTTGGATTATCACTGAATCCTAAAAAGTCTTTGTTTACCCTGGAGGAGGGTAAATTACTTGGCCACATTGTTTCTAAAGAGGGTGTGAAGATTGATCCAGCAAGAGTTGAAGCAATACAGTCTATCCCGCTGCCTCGAAGCAAAAAAGATATTCAGAGATTTCTTGGAAAGATTAATTTTCTCCGAAGATTCATTCCCAATTACGCAGAAATCGTCAAGAAGATAATGGACATGTTGAAAAAATATGCCGACGTAAAGTGGGATAAAGAAGCCAGAGATTCTTTCCAAAGGATTAAAGAAGCTTTAAAGGAAGCACCTGTTCTCATTAGTCCAGATTATTTGAAGCCGTTTCAGATTTTCTTGTTTGCATCTCCTTCAACAGTTGCTGTTGTGTTATTGCAGAGAAACGAAGAAAAGCATGAACATCCTATAGCATATTTTAGTAAAGTTCTCCGAGATGCAGAATTAAAATATAATATATTGGAGAAACAAGTGTATGCTTTGGTGAAAGCATTGAAAGCCTTCAGAACTTATATCCTCCATTCTCAAATTTTAGCATACGTTCCCAATCTAGCTATAAAAGATGTGCTAGTACAGAGCGATGTGGAAGGTAAAAGGGGAAAATGGATTGCTTAAATCCAGGAATATGACTTGGATGTAAAACCAACCAAACCGGTTAAAGGATTGGGATTGGCCAGATTATTGACAGAATCCAATTTCCAAGCATTGGGTATCAATTTGTTGGCCCCTGTAGAGGAAGTCGATGAAGAAACAAGTGGTAATCAGTCAAAGACAGAAATTAAGTATAAATTTCTCTGCTCAGATTGGTATAAGGATATTGTTCATTATTTATGCTTTCTTTCTTGTCCCCCTTCAATAAATAGAGCTAAATACAGAGCTTTAAAACTTAAGGCTCATCCTTATGTCATAATCGAAGCAAAATTATATTGGAAGGATCTGGCTGGTATGTTATTGTTATGTCTGACAGAGGAGGAAATTTCAGAAGTGATCAAAGAATATCATGAATGCTTGTGTGGAGGGAATTAAAGCTGGAAGGTAACTGCTCATAAAATATTCAAATCAGGTTTCTATTGGCCGTCTGTATTTGCTGATGTTTACAAAACAGTCAAGAGTTGTCAAAAATGCCAATTATTTGCAGAAAAGAAAAAGCTAGCCCCATTGCCTCTTCTCCCTGTTTTTATTGAAGAACCTTTCAGACAATGGGGGTTGGATTTCATTGGAGAAATAAATCCACCATCCAGTGGGCAGTTTAAGTGGATCATTACTGCTACAGATTATTTTACAAAGTGGGTGGAGGCAATCCCCACCAGGAAGGCAAACGATTTGGTTGTTATGAAGTTTTTGGAGGAGAATATCTTTAGCAGGTTTGGATGTCCTGTAAAGATTGTGACAGATAATGCCCAGGTTTTCAGTTCACTCAGGTTTATTAATTTTTGTCAAACTTACAATGTGATATTGTCTCATTCTACAGCTTATCCTCCGCAGGGAAATGGATTGGCATAATCCTCCAATAAAACATTGGTAAGAATTTTGAAGAAAACAATCAGTGAAAATCAGAAGAATTGGGATACGAAGTTAGTTTTTGCTTTGTGGGCAACAAGGATGACTACTAGGAGGTCTACTGGCAAGTCTCCTTATGAGCTCGTATACGGCACTCAAGCATTGTTCCCCACACAATTGGTAAAACCTGTGATTTCTTTTCTCCAATATGCCCAAGAAAAACCAAATGCCACGATCAGAAGAATGAACAATGTGATGGAACTAAGTGAAAACAGAAATCAAGTTCGGGACAACTTTCTCACTTATCAGCAGAAGATGAAGGTAGTATTTGATAGAAAAGCAAAGGAAGTAATGTTTCAGAAGGGAGATTTGGTATTGAGATGGGATACACGAAGGGAAGGCAAAGGAAAACACAGTAAATTTGATCCCTTGTGGTATGGCCCATTCAAAATTAATGAAGTCAGAGGAAATAATACTTTCATGTTGGAAAATCTTGAAGGAGAAATGTTGGATATGCCTGTGAATGGGCAATATCTCAAGCATTATTTTCGGCATTAAGCAGTTGTTTGTTCATCATTGTATATATCCGGTTTGATCAATGTATAGTTTCATCAAGCAATATCTGACTCCATGCCCGAGGTGAAGGCACTAATCTGCAGGTTCTTAGTGTTTCGTGGTAAAAACACTATCCCCAGGTGGAGCTAGATGTTGTGGATCATTATCTGCATATCCTTTTTATGTTTTATTTCGAAATTTAAAAGAGAAAAAGAAAAAATAATATAAATGCGAAAATATGCTACAGTATGAAGTTATTTATACTTTAGCATAAAAAAAAAAACAAATGCAATGTGTTTCTTTATTTCGATATGTATGATTTGAAAGTTAAACCCCGAGCAGCTTCCCGAGCGGAAGTGACGATCACAGAAAAGAGCTTATGGATGAGCTATTGCGGGGGGAGAATTAGCCCGACAGTTATCAAATCCCGACCCCCCGTAGTTGACTATTCAGATCTTGCTTCCGCCGTGATCAACAGCTTGGATTTATTACGGGGGGTATGGGTTAAAGTTTTCTGCCGTACTCACAGACCCCCCGCAATGACGTCATCAGCTGAGGTGGAAAGCAACTGTCATCCACTCTCAACCGTTTTCCATGTCATTCCTGCATTTATTACGGATTCCCGTAGCCTATTAAAGGGTTTTTCCATCCCGTTGTTGTCTATTTGTGACTGTTTGTCCTTTTTTAACCATGTCCCGCCACCCTTGCATTATCCGTTACCTCGCGAATTTCTTTCGAGTTTCTATCACTCATGGAAAAATGAACATCTTTGGCTGGTTCATCAAGCCTCAGCCCACTCTTGGATAGTGAAAAGGTTGTTCATGATACCGCGTCGTCCGTCAATCATCTCCTACTGCATTACCAAGTAACCCTAAACACTGACAAATCCCCTGTGTTCTCTGCTATGAAAAATTATGGTCTCTTATCCGCCTGTGTTCCGAAAACTCACTTCTTCCCCGAGTTCATTTCATGGTTAGTCTCATCTATGTACCCTGGCAAGTGCTTCGTCATGAATTCTCAGGGGGAAAATGTCCTGCAGATATCAACACAATTGATGCGTCAAGAATTATGTTTTCCAGAAGATGAGTCTCCATTACAATTCTCTGAAGATTCATTAGTTCAATATTTTGAAGATCTATCAAATGAAGAGTTCGGTCGTTGTATGTCATTTTTGAAATCAAATCCAAAGAAAACTCAATTTGAAGGAGGAAAGTTCAGTTTGGAGGCATTCAGTGTTCAGTATAGGCCATTTCTTAGCTGCATTACGGAGATTTTGGGAAGAGATGATGATCACGAAATTGATAAAGCAATCTTGGGGATGTTTGCTCTGATGATGAAACCAGGGGTGGTGCTAGACATTCCGTCTTTTTGGCAAGAAGTAGTAAATTCCCAATTGATCGCCTTCCCTCTAACAGGTTTTTTCGGATTTCCATCATTGGTTGTTTACTTATTTTTATATCAAAATGTTGAAGAATTCATGAGTGTGGGTTTAAATATAGTTGATAGTAATAAAAATAAGCGGTCAGTTTTACTCTGGACCGATATGGTTAGAAAGGAAGAGAACGAAGCTGGGTTGTTTGAATTTGCTGACCATTTCATGTCTACTGCTTATAAAATTCTGAATGGAACTCTGCCTCCATGCTTTCTGCCAAAAGCCCGAGAGTTCCTACAGTTAGGACCCAATTGTAAATTTTGAGATTGGTTTGTATTTGAAGATTACTCTGAGATAAGGTTGTATGGAGTTAGTATTGAGCCCTATAGGCTCCCTACCTTTGTTCCCATGAGACTTTTTGCCCTGGAGTTTATAAGGCAAAGTCTTAATGTAGACCAAGTTAATTTTCTTCCCATGAAGAAAGGATTGATGTACAAGTTGCCTATAAGTGTAGGACCTTTTGTGGTCAACACAAGACAAGCTTTTGATGAAGTCTCAAAAATATTGGAAGGGACACAGTTGTTGTTGGGAGAGAAATGGCCTTATGATCCACATGGAATAATTTCTCAGAAAAGGGTTGAGAATGGGTATGCTGCATTTTCCCATGTAAGTAAACCTGATTTATAGAAACTGGCTAATCCAGGAGAGTCAGGTTCATCAAAGACTAGTATTCAAACACCTGAAATTTTGGAAAGAATGAGGAAAAGAGGTAGAGAGGATGTTATTGAAATTGATGAGGAGGAGCCCCGAGAAGAAAAAAGAACCAAACTAGCAGAAGACCATTCTTCCAATTCACCTGGTTTTACTCTCCAATTCAATGAAGAACAAGATTTCCCCTCATCTCCTAGAAGACAGGAACTTCATTTGGAAAAGGCTCCTTCAATAAAGCAAGTGTTCACACAGATTGAGGAAAGGAACCAGAGGATAAAAGCCAATATAGAAGCACAAGCAGAGCACCATATATCTGCTGACCAAACCAGATTATTGACTGTGATGGATCTGGAGAAAGATCAGTTTAAGATGGCTCTGTCACATCCGACAGGAATGTCCCTTGGACCTTCGGGCAGCGTTAAGGAGGTAAACATAGTCATGGATGTTAAAAAGATCCCCTTGTGGGACAAAATGAATCTTCATATGCAGACCGGGCAGCTGATTGTAAATGATTTGAGCAAGACCAATGCTACAGCAGTCAAGACTGAAAACATGCTTGCAAAGGTCATCAGACAATGCAAAATGGAGAAAGCTAATTCAAGGGCATTAACAACTCAAAATGAAGAGTTGAAGAAGATCATTATGAGAATCGGTGTGGATCCAAATGACAAAGCTGCAATTCAAAAACTTATGAAAAGTGCAGAAGTGGAAATATCTTCACTAAGGAAAAAGTTAAAATTACCAGCTACAGAGCACTCAATGGCGGCAGAAGTAGCTGAGGTTGAAAAGGAGAAAGAGGAATTGCGACAGCAGTTGTTGAAGAAAGACGAAGAACTCACTAAGGTGAAGCAGACCGCTATATCTTTACAGAATCATATTGAGAACCATACTTGTACCTTTGATTTTTCTGTAGGTGATGCTGATCCTCAAGCCCAGGTTATTCAGCTAAGCACAGAATTAAAGATGGCGGAGAGAGACTGTAAACAAGCCCAGTCAGAATTGGAAACGGTTACCAAGATGATGCAAGGATGGGAAGAAAAAGCACATGAGAACAAGCAGAAACTACAGAAAGCTGAAGATGAAATCAAAGAGCTCAAGGAGAGATTAAAAGGTAATATCTCTCTTATTAAAGCTAAGGATATCATCTGGAATGAGATTATTTCAGAAATGCAGTGAAAATGGGATTCCATGAATATAATTGCTAGAGAGAAAAGCATTGTTTCAGAGCATGAAAAGGAGCTATTATCTGAGAAGCGGACCGCTATTAAAAGAGCGAATTGGGCCAGAAAATTCATAAACTTTATTAATGCCAAGACAGATGAAGAGTTAGGAGATATGGGGATACAGGATAGGTACTTTTATGCTGAGGAGGTGAATAAAATGATAATCAAAAATGACCTTCGAAAGGCCGCAGAGAAGCGGTTACTGGGAATTAAAGAGATAATTAAAAAATTTGATATATCATTCGACAAGTTGACGAGAACAGGTTTGCCCTCATGTTGGACGGAGAAAGGGGAGATTATGTCCTGGAAGTTCTATGAAGATCAGTTGATATTTTCAAAAAGCAGAGCAGATGGCAGGCATGAAAAGACACAGGTTTTAAAGGGAGAAACGATATTTAACTTCTTACAAAGGCATTTCCTCCTATTATGGATGGTGAAGACATTATTCACAGGTAATCTTACTCACAGTCAGGTTTTTGCATTTACACTGGAATATCATCATTATAAGAATGCTTCGACGACTCAGGATAAGCTCTGGAAAGAATGCAAGAGATTTTCTATGGACACAGAAAAGGGAACTCCAGCCACTCAGCCACAAGTAGTCGTTCAACCACAAATATTCATTGAGACAGCCACTATTTCAGGAGCATCAGCTCACTTAGATTAGGAATTATCACATTTTATCATGTTTTAAATGAAGTCATGTAAATGTAATAGAACTTTTCCGAGGCATGTACCTCCACTACAGTGAGTAGTTAAGCAGTTAGAGTTAGTTAGAATCAGTTTCGTTACTGGAAACCATTTTGGTCATATTGTCTTTAAAGAAAATTTGAAGAAGAAAGAAGGTTCCGAGTTCTGGACCTTGAAGCCTGATTTTGTACTGAAAAATATTGAATCAATGAAAATTTTTGCAAGTTTCCATCATTCTATCTGTGTTGAACAGTTTTCTAGTTTTTCATTTTGTTTCCATATCTATGAATAAAGTAGAGTGATTTGAGCTGCAGGTCTCTTGATATCTGTGTATCTAAGAGTTAAAAATCCTTAATGGGTGCTCCTCTATTTTAATTTTATTGTTCCTCACTTCTTCAGGGTTTTATAATGGTAGATTCTATTTTAAGCAACATATCAAATTAAAGTCCTTTTCTTTCTTCTTCTTCCATTTCATTCACTTCAACA
Organism: Pinus albicaulis; assembly: GCA_034641835.2. Taxonomy (NCBI): domain Eukaryota; kingdom Viridiplantae; phylum Streptophyta; class Pinopsida; order Pinales; family Pinaceae; genus Pinus; species Pinus albicaulis. Next base: position 17,938 of record JAXQQM020081697.1, read on the forward strand.
TGAAGAGAACATGGCATTGCAGAACTTGTAGGGATTTGATGTTTGGAGATTATATTATTAATATTTGAAGGTTTAATAAACAGAGACAGATATATACTTGTTTGTGACATAATCTTTAATGTCTTGAGCACGGATTCCTTTACACAGCAAGGAATTGTTTCTCAAGGAACAATAGAAAGGATGGACAACTCCTTCTTGATATTTTCCCTCTACTTCAGGACCAAATAATAGCTCTGGTTTATCATCAGTTAAGTTTAAAGTGTCGGTATCATTTCCTATGTTTATCACTTTGAAAATCTGGGATCTATATACCTCTTGGGTTACTAGTTCAGTGAGGGGTATGGTTATCTTGATTTTGGCACTCTCCCCTTCAAAGCTGTTGGCCATCTATAAATTTTTCATATGCTAAGATAGCTAAAATAGGTCTTTAGTCTTCAAGAAACAAATTTCAAGCCAATCTGTGACTTCTTGAAGCCTTTCTTTGTCCATTTGACCCAAAAAGATCCATTTCCTTGATCTCTTCATTCAAAACCTTCAAAGAAAGCCCTGCTGATAGAAAATGAATTGTTTCAAATACATTTCCCATCATTCCATAAACCCCATTTCACACGTTTCTTCACTCACTTTCACTTATCCTAACTCATCAGATCATTCCCCTAAAAATTCTCGTTTCTCCCTCATTTACCCCCATTTTCCCATAAAACCCCTTTAAGCCTTATAAAATCCCTTTATAACGGTTTAAAGGAACCTTTCTACACCTATCCAAACTTCTAAAATGGCTCAAAAACCCATTTTTTGGCCTATTTCAACCTTTTTTTTATAAGGTTTTAAGCCCCTGAGGGTTTAACCCTCCGCCCCGCTTCTCATATAACCCGGTCCTATGACCAAGTCTTAAGTGCCCATCTCATCGACACAATCCAAAGTTTCCGCTTCCATCTTCTTTTTCCGCCGATGGATGATCGGCCGATGAAATCGTGACCGTCCATCTCCCCAAGGATCGGACGGCCATCACACTTCCTGCTCCATCGCACATCGCGGCCTCCCTGATTCCGTTTTACCCCACCGATGCGATCCCCCGATAAAATACTAACCGTCGATCTGCTTCCAGATCTGACGGTCCTCCATTCATCGCCCTTGCTCCTCTCATCGCTCATCGGCGATCCTATTTTCTTG